>MU836494.1:0-27989 GCA_029204225.1 Diphasiastrum complanatum | reverse complement strand
GTTTATTGGTTTGCAATCTTGCAACCTAAACTTGTGCAGCAACTCTTTGACATACTTCACCTGTGTTAAACCCACTTCATGTCCTTTTGCCACACTTCACTCCAAGGCAGTATGCATCAGGCTGAGATCTCGACTTGTTCCCATGAGGTCTTTCTTGATCATGTCTATCATCTCTTATTATTTCCCATAATATCAAGTCATCAACATTAAGAGCAATCAAAGCAACCATACATCAAAGCATAAGACATATAGATTTGGTACCAGAATGTGTTCTCATCATCCCACTTTTGAACAAAAGTAGGCAACAGTCCTGCTATAACCACGCACATGGTGCTTGTTTAAGACCATAAAGTGCTTTTCTTCAAGGCCATACTTTATTGTCCGGTCCCTTCGCTACAATAGCCTTCAAGTTGATCCTTGAACACTTCTTCTTCTATCTCACCATTTAGAAAGCAGATTTCAGCATCCATCTGATCAAAGGCAACCAAAATGTGAAGCTAAAGCAACAAGTAGATGTAGAGCATTCCACTTACAAACCGTGTGCAAAGGTCTCCTCATAGTCGATGCATCTTACTTTGTGCGTACCCTTTGATCACCAATCTTGCCTTGTGCTTTGCTATACTTCCATCTGCATGGTACTTAGTCTGTATACCCATTTGCAACCATGGGTTTTTTGCCAACATGGTGGTTCTACTAAGTCCCATGTGCTATGCTTAGCAATTGACTCCATCTCTCTCCCATGGCCTTGACCCAATTAGCCATCATCCTTTGCTTCACCATAAGTTGAAGGTTCTTTGCTTGAATAATACTAGATAAGAGAGCATAATCTGCTTCATACCTTTCAAGTAGTGTTTTCTCTCTTGTTGATCTTCGTAGCTCTCCCTAGCTAGATGATCTTGGAAAGTCATCTATGTTGCGGCTCTCCAACAATCTCTCAAACCACTTAGGGAGCTTCCTGTCAGGTGATTGGCTTCCTGGTGAAAATGTATCTCACGATACATCCTTCTCCTTGCGTTTGTCACCTGCAACTTCAATCCTTCTTGCACCAAAAGGTTTGTCCCTACCTCTCCAACCTGTCTCTTGAGGTTGAGTAGTAGTATCTTGAGATGTATCCTCATGTTCATCACTCGAAAGGTCAATGAATGGATCATCATCAGGTGGTATCCTTATTATACCATCTTTTCCACTGGATGTGTCTATCTTCTCAGCATCCTCATCTTCATACATCTTGGATTCATCAAAGATAACATCATGGCTTATATGGATTTTGTTTTCCACTGGATCAAAACATCTATAGACCTTCACACGATCATCATATCCTAGGAATATGCACTTGATAGCTTTTACATCAAGTTTAGGTCTCTCTTCCTTAGGAATGTGTACAAAGGCCTTACATCCAAAGATTTGCAAGTGGTTCACCTTTGGCTTCTGCTTCATGAATGTTTCCTCAGGTGTTATCTTTGGTATGGCAATGGTAGGACTTCTATTTTGAAGATAGACTACCGTATTGCATGCTTCTGACCAAAAATCTTTTGGTAGTTTCATCTCAGCTAGCATAGATCTGGCACTTTCTACAATCGTACGATTCTTGCGCTCAGCTACACCATTGAGAGCAGGAGTATGAGCTTGCATGAATTGTCTTTTAATCCCATGTTGATCACAAAGATCATTGAAGTCATTAGACTTGTACTCACCTCCACTATCTAATCTTAGTTATTTGGTCTTTCGACCAATGCTTTGAAGCTCTTGAAGTTATCAAATGCATCTAATTTCTTCTTCAAGAAGTAGATCCACGTCTTACGTGACATATCATCAATAAAGGTCATGAAATAGAAGGCTTTACCTAAGGACATGGTCCTCATAGGCCCGGTGCGATAAATCTATTGTGGATTAAATTCCAGGATGTTTCTTTGCTCATTGCAACACCCCGTTTATTGATGAACTGAGGATTTCTCTGGATGTTGAGCTTCCCATATACACAGGATTCCGACATCGATTTCATGTGATGCTTCTATGGTAGAGCAATCCTGTTACCTATCTCCAATTTTCTCATCAAATTGAGGCTGTCCAAGTTCAAGGTGACCAATGGCCTCTTATGCCACAAACTCAGTTATGTGATGGAATGGATGATACAAGTCATGTTGCCCTTTATTTGTAGCATTTAACGTGTACAATTTTGTATTTTGGGCTCTCTTACTCCATCCGCAATAACTTTGAACTTTTGGTTCACATCTTTTCAAAAGCTACGATCATTGGGGCGAATTCTACTTTCATTTCTGATCAGTAATGACTCCCAGCAGAAGTAGATTTTTCTTCAAACCTGGGTACGTAAAGTATCTCCCTGATCATCCTGCTTTTTGCCATCAAGTAGTCGGGATTGAGACGGTCATATCTCCTTGATCTTGCACAAGAGTACCCTCACCATTTGCTTGTGAAACAGATGTTCCATTTATCCAACACTTTCAAGCTATTGAACAATTCTTGTTACCTGTCATGTGTCTTCTGGCTCCCAAGGTCAATATACCATGCTTGATCATCTTGATTAGATGACAATGCAGATAAGAAGATGCTAGAGTCTTCAATCTCACCCTCATCGACAAGGTTACCTGCTTGTTTGGTTCTCACCCTTGCCTTTTCCGCCAAAAATTTGCGACATTCACTTTTCCAATGGCCCCTTTTTACCACAATGGAAGCACTTGCCTTCTTCTTGGTCTTACTGGAAGATCCTCGTCCTCCTGAGACTTGGCAAATTGTTGCTTAGACTTCTTCTTGCCCTTGCCCCTTGCCTTTTTTTTGGCATGTCGCAAGTGCCTGATCGTCAGTATTTTGACGTCTAGCTTTCACCATTTCTCTACGTTGCTCTTCCTGCATCAGATTCCTGTGAGCTCATCAGAGGTTGGCAATCTTTCTCTTGATGCTATTCCGCTCACAAACATCTGATAGGGTTCTGCAATGCTGCACAATCATTGTGCACTAGCTCCACGTCACGTATGCGCTCACCAGTAGAATGCAGTTCATCTCTCATTGTCTTGATTCTGGTCATGTATGTCTGGAATGTGCTCTCCTTGCTCCATGCGGGCACTATTCAACTTTGACTTCAGAAACATGATTCTTGACGGATTTGATGTCTCGAACTGCTCCTTTAGCACATCCCATGCCTGTCTGGGTGTAACAGCATCACAAATGTGGGTAATGATGTGATCCTTCACTGACAAGTTAATGAAGGTCAAAGCTTTTCTCATCTTTTTGTCGAACTACTTTGATATCTGCTTCATTTGACGGCCTTCTCTCATCACATGTGATGACTTCCCACACGGCGTTTCTCCATCAGTATGTTTTTCATTTTGAATTTCCACACTGCATAGTTGGAAATCCCGTCCAATTTGCTACTTTCACTCAAAATGGACTCTCCCATGTTTGCCATCACAAAACTACTTGAAACTTCTGTCGTAGGCTAAAAAACAGTATGTCGAGGCCAACAGTGATGTCAGAAGTTGAGAATAATAACATGCACTTTTCCCTTACTAGGCCACTCGCCGCTTTTCCACAATTTGAAAGCCAAATCGACGTCACCTTCCGAAATGCACTCAGTCGTCAACTCCCAACAACATGCCCACTGGAATGGTGAAATCACTTCTGCATACTCTCGAACACTTTCTCCACTGCAATCACTATGTTTTGTTGTAATGTACTTGCAGGTACAGTCTGGGTGCCCTTTGTTTGGAGGTTATAGCCTTATCGTTTGGGTCAAAACGGCAAAGGACCCGAAAATAGGGACTTTTCTACTTTTTGAACTGTTTCTTCACCTTGAAGAAACTTCACTCTTCACTTGTGAAGGGGACCCAACTCCAATTTCAGTATGAAAATTTTTAATGAAGTCAAAAAGCACTTCACTTCTTCAGGGCCCTCTTCAACAACCCTTCATACTCCATCCAATGGTTGAATTTGATCCAACTGTGGATATCCCTTCTGGGTAGCACAATATGAGTCGTCGATCTTGTAACTCCTCTATCCAACGGATCTGAGCACTTTGTGCACCAATGGAGAGTCTTGTAGACATTGTCCACTTTGAAACACTATGGTTTCCCTTTGGTTCCATGCGCGAACAGTCCGTGACCTCCCTGTCTACGGCCACGCCTCCCCACACTCAATTTTGCTTGATCTAACTTGCCTATGGATGGATTTGAGCACAATCTGAGGCCTGAATCAAAGTCGCCCTACTGATCCCAAGTCTGTAGAGTGTTCACTCAAGAAACTCCGTGGAGAAACGGTGATTTTAGCTCAACTTGACAAAGTGGCTTTTTTTCACCTTTTACCACCTTTGGCTCTTCATGTGAAATGAAATATGCAAAATTGGTGGAATCAAGATCCACTTGCTTGCCTTTGTCAACATAAGACTCGTAGGAGATTCTCAAGCGGGCTGGGATGTAGAGGCCATTGAGAGATCTCCAATTTTGTGGAACAATTTTTGCAGCCAATAAGCAACTAGTTTTACAGAAGCGAAAGAAGATCCACGCTTTTCCAGGTGCCAGGCAGAATAACGTCATGTGTTGCAGTGGGTCCTGCAACAAATTAGGAGTGGATAATGTTAGCAGATTCCAGAGAATGTCCCAGATGCTGAGCCAAGCTGAAATACAAAGCACCTCTCACCCAAGACCGAGGAGGTCTCAGAAGGAGGAGAGCAGGAAGAAGATGAGAGTTGAGCATGAGAGCCGAGGAATGCTAGCTAGGGAATACAGATTTATCTTTATGTGAGCCTACATGGTAAATCCCAAGAAGGAATGATCATGTAGGAGCTAGTGTTATTCCTAGGCAATGTAATAATTGTAGGCCTCTCTTTTAAATAAATTAGATTGAGCCACCTTTTGATGGTGACCTCTAGTGGAAGAGCTCATGCCACTTGGAATTTCTAAATTAGTGGAATTGCCACTTGGGCTCTACATGGGTAGCTTTCTTGCTTATTTAAGAACCTCCCTCTCTTGTGAGGGAGCTTTACTTGTATTTCTCATTACTCTTGTTGGATAAAGGAGATCTTCCATGAGTTATTGGCAATCTTGGAGCTCCTTGTTCATGGCTGTCTTCTTGAGTGAATCTCCTATGAACATACTTTACATTCTCTTGTTTGTGGATGTGGAATAGAGTAAATTTCTTGTTGTCTTTCTTTATGCAATGTGGATTGTAGTTGTGATTAGTTTTTTTGTTCTTGTTTAAGTAATTCTCAGCATCCAAGTAAACTAGATAGGCTGGAATTGTGATTCAAATCTTGCAAATCTTCTAACAATCTAGTTCTTGATTGTTCTTGGGTTATCCAAGAATCAAGATATGGGTGTTTCTTGATTCTTGGATTGCCAGTATGTTGTTAGGTAGCTAGTTTCTTGCTTCTTGTTCTTGATCTGTAGATTAATCTCTATGATTTACTGTTTCTTGAATATCCAGAGTTAATTACTAGCAAGAATTGCTAAGTTTTGAAACGATGATCTGCATGTGAACAAGCCTTGGTTGCATGTGAATGCGTGTGCATGTAGCTGGAGTGAACGGATCTTGACCATCCCATTGACAGGGATGGGAAACATGTCTGAATAAACGTTAAATCTTTCTTCCTGAACTTGAAATGCAAAATAAAAATTGTTCATTGTTTTCAAATGCAGTAAATTTATGTGTAATAAAGCAGGTTAAGAAAGTAGAAGTAGTTATTAATGTAAACTTGTAATATTTTGACGACAAGCAAATTGAGATGCAAAATTCAGAAGACAAGATTTAAAAATATCAACAACTTCTAGAAAACACTAGAAATGTATTAAAAATTAAGTAAGATGGCATGCACTTTGTTAAAACTTTATCATGAGCCACTCAAAGAATGTATTAAAGCCTAGAGCCAAACTAATTATTTTAAAAATTTTAAACCAAAAAAATTTATATGAAAATAAAAACCTATAGATTAATCTTCGGTAGGCTCATAACCTATAAAGGCTCAAACATGTAGGTTATGAGAACCTACAAAAAGTTTGAGTAGGTGAATTAAAAATTTGGTAGGCTTTTTTTCAATGGATTATAGGCTTTTGGCACGCACTGTCCAAGAGTATAACTATAGCAAGATCATGAAAGAAAACAAAACCAATTGTCATCGATGCGCGTGCGCGTGCGAGAGAGAGAGAGAGAGAGAGAGAGAGAGAGAGAGGAGAGAGAGAGAGAGAGAGAGAGAGAGAGAGAGAGAGAGAGAGAGAGAGAGAGAGAGAGAGAGAGAGAGAGGAGAGAGAGAGAGAGAGAGAGAGAGAGAGAGAGAGAGAGAGAGAGAGAGAGAGATGGTCCTAGCATTGACTACAGTGCCCTCACCTCAAGGGACCAGGCCCTAAAGAGTTAGGAACAAGTTAAGGGACATAGGGGCAATACTTTGAAGGCTTAAAGGTAGGGCCATAATGCCATGATGCGGCCTTCGACCCGTAGACTACAAGACTTTAGAGTAATAGGGATGTCCTTAATCACGATCGCCAAGAGCACACTACATCGAAAGACTTAGGGAAGGGACGCCAGGGAGCTAGGATTATCATCCTCACCTAGAGCTATGGATATAGAAAGATAGGGCCAATAGGATCGAGAGTGTAGTTACAACCTCCTTGCAGCACATCTGGGGAGCACGGGGTGGTGACCCTCGGGATCGGAAGCGGTATCTCTCAATCACTCACGTAAGGGCAATGTGGGCCTTCCCCTTTTAGGGCTTTCTGGTGAGACCAATCTCCTGTCGGGAATTTTTCCTAACATTGGTGCATCTGCCGGGAGTTTAAAATCGTTTTAGGGGATTTCTTTGGAAGAGTAATTATTCGTATCACTGGTCTACAAAGAACTGGTTGTCAATTAAGTGAGCAGCTCTGACCCGCTAGACACTTAGAGTTTGAAGCCTATTAAGGGAATATTGCTTGGAAGGTAGTCATTCATAATATTGACTACATTACTTGTTGAGAGCTTACTTATTTTCCTTGTTTTGACGAAGTTGATTAGTTAGCAATGCATTTCATCTGAGACCATCATTGTTGAGCATCATTTATCCCGTCAGACACGAACTTGAAAACCTGATCATTGCTTGGAATAGAAGTTATTCACCCATAGACTCATGACCAGATTTCATTCTAGTCCTAGACCCTGACGAGTATTGTTGACTATTGTCATATACTTATAGCACACCAGCCGCACACTAGCTACTGGTTTCAAAAAGCCACTATCACAGTCAAAGTGGTTAGCATCACACAGTGATGTGTGTTGATCCCACACACTGAGTATATATCCTACCACCTTGTCACTATTACGGGCATGTTGTTTAGAATATCGTCAGTCGCACGTCCAACCTTGTTAACCCCAATAGTGAAATCCATGCGATTTTGAGAATTTTCTTGTAGTTGGTGGGCGCTGGCAGGTTGAAGAGTTTTTCCTTCATAACTTTCCGCTCAGTTAGTACGGAGACGAGAAACCTTACTGGAATCTCCTAGTGATCCTAATGACGAAGGGAGAGAACTAGTCAAAGAGTTAAGAGACAACGTCTTACATATGAATGAGAGGGTATCAGTGATGGCTGGAGAAATAGGGACAATTTAAATGCCAGCTGAACTTAGTCAACCAAAGGCCATCTACACCCACTAGGCATGTTTGTCGATTTTGCCAGGGGTATCATTTGAACGGGAAATTGTCTCACCACTATGTGTGGGTATTGCAGGAAACATGGCCACCTGGAAGAATGTTGTTGGAAACGCACATGTGATGATACACAACCAAGATTGGACCCATGCTGGCTCTAATCAAAAGATAGCTAAGATGCAGTAGGATAGATCGATTGCGCATTACCAATTAGGGTATTTTTTTCGGAATCACTCGAGTAGGTACGTTGCAAGACGTCCCACAGAACCAATCGTGGTGGCCCCGACCGTGGGTGCACTACCCACACTAAGCGTATGTACACTGGAGTTCCATGGGACCCCCTCTGAGAGTGCCGAGGAGCACATTGATATTTTTTGGACAGCATGCTTCATAAACCAAATAATGGACCCACATCATTAGATGATGTTTTTCACAACTACCTTGACTGGGGCTGCCAGGACGTTGGTATCATAGCTTGCAACGAGGGACCATCCACGACATTGATACTTTCCGTAGACTTTTCCTAACTGAGTTTGGCCATCACAAGCCTGCCGCAAAGAAGTCCAGGTAGAATCCCAGTCCACCAACCAGTTTTCCAAATCATTCATATACCAATGGACATGGGGCATGAGCATCCGAGACCCAACTTAGGCATGGATGACGTAAAAGAAATGTTGGTAAATTGTCTGGGTACTATGAATGAAAAAAGCTCTACACTTGCTTCAGACATAAACATTCTAAAATGCCAACAACTGACCACATTAGGACATACCTATACCACCCCAGTTGTCAACATTGTCAAAGGACTCATCTTAGTCGGGACTATCCAAATATGATTTACAATTATCACCAAAATATGATGGTCATTTAGAACAAAAATGTTGGGGACGGCTAAAAAAAACTAGATACAAACACTCTCGTGCCTAGCCCCATGGACCACAAAATTCAAAACATAGACAAAACTATCCAGCACATTCAAAAAGTGCCTAGCTATACCCCTTTGAAGAAAAGAATGAACAAAACCGGAAAGCGAATGCCCCAAGAAAAACTGTCAGTTACAACGCCTTTAGAAAAAATTGTCTTGAGGGCCTTACCCAAAGTAACTCCACATGTGCAACCCAGAGACATTGTTGATCATGAATCTACTAACGAAAGTGTCTAGAAAAAAATGATTGGAAAACAACCTCCTAGGATCTGCTTAGGAAAGGACCAAAGCAAAAATACACCACCCTAGGAAAGGGGTGTGTTTAAGTAGTAGTGTAGGAAGTGTAGGCCTACCAAAAATTTTGGATGATCTTAATATAGAAGTAGCTTTGCGGTAGTTGCTTAAACTATCCTCGTTGATGAAAAAGAAAGTCAAAAAATTGTTAGGATGTCTGTTGTTCAAAAGCTAAACCAGCAAGGAAATAAGGTGGTTTCACCTAGTTGTGAGCTACAATATTATGATATCCAACACGAATCTGATAGAGCTTTACCACCTATAGACCTCAAAGTAACCCCTCAGGATTGACGAGGCCCCCCCGACACACTCAGAAAGCACTCATGACCCAAAGAGGCTAGGGCGAGCGTACTGAAGATAACCCAAAGTGAGTTACGAATAGATCCCCCAAGAGAAGAGTGGATGGAAGAGAGTGATTGGTAGGTGAGTCTTGGAAAACCCACTAAGTCTGAGGAGGCAATACTAGCAATATTTAACAATCATCCAATTAGAGTTGTACCTCCAGACGAGGCAACGAAAATGGTAGCTCAAATTGGGGAAATAGAAGAACCATTGTGGACCAACCCTATGAATACTGATCTAGATTCCATGACTTTCGATAATAAACATGACCTATTCGATGATCACGTGACCATGGTGAGCATGATTATGTTAGTGAGACTGGGTACCAAAACCCTACCCAAGGAACCCAAGAGATGCTATTTGATACTCTCTATTGGGTGGATGACATGTCGAGCTATGATTCTGAAGGTGAAAATGAAGATTTGAGTCTGGATTTAAAGGTAAAGTAAGAAATACCCCAACCATGGATATGACCAAAAGTGAGAAAATCTATGATATGGCCGAAAGAATATTCCAAGCTACATATATGCATCTCTCATTTCTACTATGGAGTCCAAATATACATGAGAAATCACATTTATCAAACGAGAGATCTGAGCTCGTTGGCACCTAGCCTTATACATCATGATAGATCTACCACAGAAGATGAATACCCAGATAACAAGCTCGATGTTGGGTAGATGATATAATTACAGGCCATACCCTTATCCTTGATTTTACCTATGATAATAAGAGAAAATAGGAAGTTTATGTTTTATTTTCATTTGTTTATTTCTCTACTTTGCTAATTTTGTTGTTTGGTGAATTTCTTTTCCAGTAGCAGTATGCTATGCAAAAAATAAAGTTATTGTTGTTGTATGCACTAACATTTATTGAAGTGCAGGAATCAGAGAATGGGCTCTATGGGACAAAACCCCCAAATAGGCCTTTGTGACTAACTTTTACATAGCTTGAAATTACGAAACTATGTGCAGTGTCCATGGCCATTTAAACTTAGAACTAAATAACTTAAGCCATTACGAATAACGTAAAAGCCTAATCCTGATGGGAAATTATATGTTTAAATCATATCCTTTTTAATATCATCCTATAGAGATATTATAGAAAATATTCTTAGGCCCTAGAGGCTTATATGTACACATAGAACCTCAACCATCTACACAACTACTCTCATGTCTCCTCTCCTCTTGTGCATTCAGTCACCATGGCTCAGGGCTAAATCACTACAACACTCACTGCAATTTTTGATGGGAACTCATGTGTTTAATTTTCTTTGAATTGACGTGCGCATTGCAAAATACGTCACAACAGGGTTGACGATTCTAACGAGTTTAACACGCATCACAAAATGACCTGTTGGCTGATTCTGACGAATCCCCAAGATACTTGGACAGAGCAACTCAAGAGCGCCTCTGACCTTAGACCGAGGAGGTCTCTGAGAAGACGAGACTAACGAAGACTGAGAGCCGAGTATGAGAGCCAAGAAATGCTAGTTAGGAATGGCAAGCAAGAACTGTGCAAGCCTCGTGGTGTATCCCGGAAGATGGAATGACCATGTAGGAACTAGTATTTCTAGGCAAATGTAATAAATGCAAGTAGACCTCTCTTAAAGAAAGTAGAGTGAGCCACCTTTTGATGGTGACCACTAGTGGAGAGCATTATTCCACTTGTAAATTTGTGAAATGTGGAAATTCCACTAGGATGCCACCTAAGAAGCTCTCTTGCTTATTTAAGAGACTCCCTCTTTGTGTAGAGGAGCTTTTTGCATTGTATTTACTCCATGCTTAATAAGAAGATTTCCCATGAGTTTGATGCTACATTAAGCTCCTTGATCATGATGGTTTTCTTGAGTGATGCCCCTATGATCATGCCCTTCCATTCATATTGTGTGTGGTTGTGGATTTAGAGTGGATTAGTTTTCTTGCTTTCCTAGTTGTGGATTAGATTTCATGTTTTCTTGTGGATTAATGTGGGAGCCAGCATTCAAGTAAACTAAATAGGCTAGAAATGTGGCATAAATCTTGCATATTCTCTAACATTCTAGTTCTTGATGTTCTTGGGATGTCCAAGAATCAAAAGAGAAGCAAACAAGACAGAGCCTCAATCAATCCCATTATCTGAACACATAGCTCATTTAGAATTGAAGGAGTTTCTGCTAAAAGTTATGTTTAACCGCTTTGGCTAATTCCCTGCACACATTAGTCAGAATTATTACTTGCTGGTGTCGCCTAAAAATCCGTGTTAGAGTAACTGAAATTCAGTATAACTTAAGAAATGTGTGTGACACAAACAAAACAGTATCACAATCAATCACAGATCATACAGAGTGTGTTCGCACAAATGATAAGAAGTAATTATGTGAAAGATAACAGAAGGAAAGAATGTTCAAGCTATAAGAAACTTGCTCTTTGCTCTCGATTGATACTCAGCTCTGCGTAAAAATGCGTATGTACAATGTGTTATCCTTATAGGAATGTTCTTCAGCCTCAATGTCGCTTACGAACCGTCAAATGTCGGTTCTAAACTTCTATTGCATCTCTTTAGAACGTCACAACTCTACTCAAAATATGAATTTACAAAGTGCGAAATAGGCCTTTACATGTATTTAGGCACTATAGCACATTTTATATACATGGAAATTGAAAATTTTCTACAATATATGACAAAATTTGGATAATGTGAGATCATAAGACTCCACATATCCCCTTCCTCAACAGTGCAGCGGCTCGCAAAACAATCTGATTTATGTCCTTCTTTGTCACTTTCAGCTAGCTGGCTTGCGTGGAAAATAGCCTTGGCTCGGGTTTCATTCTCTTCATTTTCTTGTTCCAATGTCAGATCCTTTTGTTGCCAGAAAATAGTTGTTTTTATGGTTGTAGTCTTCTTGGAATGACAAATTTGGATAACCACACATTCCTTGATTGTCGATTGGTGCAAGGGGGTTATCAATTAATGTATTATTAACAAGATTGCATACCAACTTATCCTCGGTCAGGATTTCAGACATCTCGGCAAAAGGGACAGTTAGTGAAAGGCAGCATATGTATATTCGAGAAATTTCTCTTTAATATACAATTGTTGAACAGACATGAGGGCATAGAAATGAGAGAAGCAATATTTATATGGCTGTAAGTATAATATGGTCTAGTTTTTGGGTTAGTGGAGCGAAGTATATTATTTGCTTTTACTTCCTCCAAATAACGAGAATAGTTAGTCTCCCAATCTGTGTAGATTTCCCACAGATCAGGGAATAAGAACTGATGAGTAACTCAGGAAGAAACTGACTTAGAGTTAGAAACAACTTCTTTCACATCAAAAATGTTAATTGATTCTAACTTATTCAAATACTCATCCAATGCTGGAAAAAAATTATTTTCAAATGTTCTTAGATATTCTAAGATGTATATATACAAGAATCCTGCGACCACATGAATATAATTAGTTTGCACATTGAACTTGTTCTAAACAATGGCAAGGGCGAGGATTCAATTTTTATGTACAGTTAGTCTAGACCATAAAGTATTTATGTTAGAAAAAGTCCAAGGTTTCTCCCATTGTTCTTTTGTGTAACCAAAAAGTTTAGGTAAAAAAAAGGTAATCCATTCTCCATTGGAGATCTGGACTACAAAAAGGGTGGAATAAAAAAGCTTAGTTCCTGATGGAATGTTTGAAATTCTGACCTTAGTAGTGAGTAGACAATCTTGTTTTTCTTTACAACTTGGTGACGCCTGGGCTTGGTATGGAATGACGCTTAACGCCTCATGTTGGTCTTCAGTAGCTTGTACCTCTGCAGCATCCTTGGTTTTGGTCTGTGTTTCTTGATCTCTCAGGATCTGCCTGCAGATGGTATCCATTTGGGATGGCCTTTCCTGACATTACTGGTGTTGGCTCATCTGTCTGTGTCTCCTGATCTTGTCCTTGCGCTGGTTCTTCTACATCAGAAATCTGTATTTGGCCTGATTGGAATTTGGGCCTTTTCTATTTCTTTCTTCAGCTTCTTATAAGCAATCATCTGCAGCTACAGATATTGCATCTGAAAGGTCTGGATCATCCTCTCCTGGATTCCCTTCCATGCTACCCGGATCAATTCGGTACCTGCCATGAGATACGCAGGCACCGAGTGTGGCTTCGGCACTGATTCGCCACAGTTTTGCCTCTTTGGCCTATTTCTTGTATATTTAATTGTCTTTCTTTAACATTTGTGCAGAAATTTTCAGTTGGGGCAATTGATTCATGAGCACTACTGAGTTCATTGCTCAGCTCCGCATTGCTACTCTGAAGAGTAGTTCACACGCGTCTCTCCTCCTACAAAGAAGCCTGCAGGGTCTGAAGTTGTTGTTTAATTGGACTACTCTTGCATTTCTTCCAACACTTCGAGCGTGGCATCCTGCCTTCCTTTCGCTTCTTCAAGCTCTGTATCCTTTCTGCTCAGCTCTGCATTAGTTGCTGCAAGCTCCTCATTTCTATAGGCCAACTCAGTCTTTGTTTCGCTTAGCTCTATATCTTTTTGGGTGAGGTCTGTTCAAACTCTTTCATACTTGGACCCCAGCTTCCTGAATACCTTCTCCAAGATAGCACGATGCTGAATAGTTGCCCGAGTATCTGGCAGTAGTGTTCCAAAAACCTTCTGATATAACTCGGCATCGAGGGATTGGTTCCTAGACGTTGCTTTCGCTACCCTGCTGGTCATCAGAAAGCTGCTCTGCTCCTTGTGGTTCTGGCTCTTGTGGTATTTCAGCCTGATTATGCTCTTGATCAGCAGTGTCCTTTGCTCCTCTTCCACATTACTATTTCCTTCTTTGCTGGATAGTGGTCTGTACTGGGATGATGGCGAAGTCATCCTCACCGTGCTCCCTTGACTGGATGATGATGATGTGGCCGCCTTTGATGTCTGCATCTGAGATTCCACCTCAATTGATGGTGCTAGCTCTGGCAGTACTGGTGTAATCCTGATATCCTCCTGCACTGTCAGCACACCAGCATGCATAAATAAAATGCTCATCTGTTGACCGAGTCTGAAGAATTGATTAGCTTTTATTAATTTACAGAATTGCTTGAAAGCAATCTGTCCAAAGGCAATTTGTTCTCCATTTAACGCTCTCAGCAAGTATCCCATATTGGTATTTGAAATTGTGTACTCTTGCTCCGGTAAGAAGATAGAAGCAAGTGCAAATTGAACAAAGATCTTGAGATTGGAGTCTCTTATGTAAGAGAGTTTGTATCCTCATTTCTCAAGATAAGCCTCTTCTTAAAAGCTCCGCTCTTCGCAATGAAATCTGGTTTAGTAACTGGCATATTGTCGTCCATAGGCAATCCTAAGGCACGACAATAAAACCCCTCGGTGATAACAATCTCTTGATTGCGGACGGTTGTGAAAATATGTCCTTCTTCTATTTTGCCCAAATTGCAGATCAGCTCATAACATAAATCAGTAAAAATTACTGATGGATTGAATTGAAGAAGACCTTCAATTCGTGCTCGAACAGCTAGTGGTTGTAATACTGGTATTACTGGCTTTGGGTGCGTTTTGAATACAATCGCCATAATGCTTGCAGATGTAAACGAGCGATGGTAGACAAGAGCTTGATCGCAACAATTCGCAATTCGGAGAGCAAGAGTGATGGAAAATGGTAGCGACAACAACTGAAGTGTTTGAGGTTCTAGGCGTATTGATGGTATTTCGGTGGATTAGACTAATATTAAATGGAAGCGTGTCCTTCGTTTTGAAGGTACATACTCAATAATAAAGTGGTTAGTCCTAAAAACAAAAATAAATAAATAAATAAATAAACAAAATACACGAATGCTTCGCTTGGTAAATCAAAGCGAAAATTATTATGCGAAAAATGTGAAGGGGTTGGAAGGTAGAAAATCCCAAGAATTACGAAAGTGAGTGTCGTAATTTCCATATTTTAAAATGGTAAATTCCAATGTAGTGTCGGGTTTTTCGCAAAGTATAAAATGTAGTGAAGGTCTCGAGTTTTCCGCAATACAAACAATGCAGCATGCTTCGGCATTTTCGCTAAAATTTAAAGTAGTTTCGGCATTTTCGCTAATACTTCGGTAAAAAATAATAATAATAATAATAATAATTGGACAAAAAAATGACGGCCTTCAAAAATTGATGTATCGGACATTAGTGATAGTAGCGGTTCACCCTTGAACCATTTACTCGAGTGTCAAGTAAATGTCCTTGGAGATCAACTAACTGAAGTAATCCATTATTAAAACCTTCTATAACTTTATACAGTCCCATCCATCTGGTATGTAATTTTCCAGGAAACAACATGTGTTTGTTATCATGACGATGTGTAATAGAAAAATATGACAACATGGCTTTTATGGTCTGATTAAGAAAATGGGTTCCCCTATCGCTAACGAGTTCTAAGGGACAACCATATCGAGTGATAAGGTTTTGGAGTAAAAACTTCGCTACAGTCTTAGCATCATTTTTAGTTGTGGCTTCGGCCTCTACCATCTTGGTAGCATAGTCCGTGGCAACGAGTATGTAACGACGACGAGTTTTATGCATGATCGCTTTAATAGGCCCTACAAAATCTATCCCCCACTTCTCAAAGGGTGCTAAGGGAATAATTAGAGTAAGCGACCAATGTGTTGCGAAGCTGGGTTTTCCCATCCTCTGGCATGCATCACATTTTTTAATGAATAATTTAACATCTCTTTAGATGGTAGGCCACCAATATTTAGCATTAAAAATCTTTTTTGCAGTGTTTTTAAGAGCATAATGACCCCCCGAATCTTCCTCATGTAATGCACTTATTACAGCGGAGACTATCATCAGCTCCTAATTTATACAATATACTATTTACAATCATGTAAGGTCCTACCTTAGAAAGAAAAACAGTTTTTTGTTGTTTATTAAAATGTTCGGGATATATCTGGTCCTGTAAAAAATTAATAATGTCCCTATAAATTGATGTTTCTGATTGAATACACATTATATGTTCATCTGGAAATTCATCAGAAATGGGTTCTAATTGATTTTTTGTTTGGAGGCAGGATATATAGTTGGCATTTTGATGATCCTTGCCTCTTCTTAATTCTACTTCATAATTAAACTCATCTAATAATAATACCCATCTAGCTATTCTACCTGAAAGATCAGGTTTATTCACTAAATGTTTTAATGCGTAATGATCTACTTGAAAAACAAAAGGGTATCCTAAAAGGTAATGTCTAAATTTCTTTATTGAATAAATCATCCCTAGTGCTTCTCGCTCTGTAGCGGAATAATTCTTTTCTGATGCAGCGAGTTGCCTTCCCGCATAGTAAATTGGATAATCTATATTTTGGTCATCTTTCTGACTAAGCACTACACCTATCGCAAAAGATGATGTGTCTACATATACATGGAACTTTTTAGCCCAATTTGGAGGTCTAACCCCAGTGGCTTCTGCTAATGACTGTTTCAATTGATCAAAAGCTTGCTGATGGTCTTGTGTCCAATGGTACTCAACAGATTTTTTTAGTAAACTTGTTAAAGGAGTTACTATTATAGCATAATCTTTAATTATCCTCCGATAGTAACCTACATGTCCTAGAAAACCTCTAAGCTCTCTTAAATTGGTTGGTTCTAATAATTCTAAAATCATTTTTATTTTTTCGATGTCGACTTGTATACCATCCTTCGAAATTTTATGCCCTAAAAGGATGCCTTCTCTCATCCCAAACTAACACTTAGCTGGATGCAGTTTAAGAGATGTCTCTTGACATCTTCTCAATGTTTTCTTGAATAGACACAAAAGTCATCCATAAAAATTTCTAAAAAATTTCTTAAAAAATTTTAAAAAATATTTGTCATCATACGTTGGAATGTGGCAGGTGCATTACAAAGACCAAAGGGCATTCGCGTATATGCGTATGTCCCCCAATCAGAGGTGAAAGTAGTTTTGGATCTATCTTCCTCTTTTATAAAAACCTGGTTATAACCTGAAATCCATCTAAAAAACTATAACGTTCATGTCCTGCTACCTGCTCAAGAATAGTATCTGTAGAGGATGATAATCTTTTGTTGTGGCAGCATTTAGTTTCCTAAAATCCTGACAAACTCTAATCTTGCCCGTCTTCTTCTTAGGTATTATAACTGTTGGTGACACCCACTCACTGCTTAGAACAGGATATATAATACCCACTCTAAGACATCTATCTAATTCGTCTTTTACTAATAAGGAGTACTTTGGATTCAATCTATATTGGCGCTGCCTAACAAGTATTGTTCCCTGAATGAGATCTATTCTGTGTTTATCCCATCTAACTGGTATACCTATTAAATCATCCATCGACCAAGCAAACACATTTTGGTATTCTTAAAAAGCAATATATACTCTTCACGTTCTTGGTCCAATTGGTGTTTATATATATTCAAAGTCTTACCTTTATTGATTTCTATTTCTACAAAATCTGTTTTATCTACCATCCCCTCGGTCAGACTTTGCTCTAGTTTCACCCAGAACTTTTCTCGACTCGGATGTTATCGGTATGTCTACTTCCTCATCAATCTCATAGCATTCTATGAAATTGGTCCATGATTCAGCAGGTCTAGCTAACTCCTCACCCCTATTGGACTGGCTGTGAGAATACCTGGAAAAAATATTTGTTTGGTATACCAATTTATAATAGCATCTGCTTGATATAACCATGGTCTTCCAAATAATATCGAATAAGGTGGTGTTTCTATTGGATTTATGACAAGGAAATTCATAACAAACGTCTCTGTCTCTATAACTACGTTAATACCTTTTAGCTCGCCTACTGGTAAACATTTAGTCGCGTCTGCTAAATGGATTGCGTGATAAGTGATAGGTTGTATCTGGTTTTCCAATCCTAATTCTTTAACCATTGTTTTTGTTACTAGGTTGATACTAGATCCTGAATCTATTAGTATTCTATCTATGGTCTGCTCTCCTATGATCGCACTAATCTCTGGAACTCCACAATCTCCTCTATCTACATATTCTACTCTTACTGTATGCAGGCATTCTTAATGTAACTAACCTCTCCCCTTCCTCAGTCTCTACTGACTGAAGCCCTTCTTCCTTCGAAGTATAGCTCGAGGAAGATGTAGGTGTCTCACCTTCGTACTTATCTTTTTCCCATGATATGAAAATTCTTTTATGACTTTTTCTTGTCGGTGTCTCCATCTGGTCTCTGAAGGTAATCTCCTTTTTCTTCCAGTGGGTTATAACATCGGCCTGATATAGCCATGGTCATCCTAATAACACTCTATATGATGATTGTCTCGTAGTTTTCAATATTATAAAATCCATAAGAAGCTTATGGTCTCCAATATAAACTGTAACATGAGATAATTCTCCTATTGGTGATCTTCTAGTTGCATCGGCTAACCTTAAATGTCTTAAAGTGGGTGTTATTCTATGATGAATGCCTAATTCATATGTTGTTTCTTCAGTCATTATATTTACACTAGATCCGGAATCTACGGGTACATTATCTAAGATGCAGCCATTAATTACTACTTGAATTTCTGGTTGGCCTTCATCACCCTAATTAACTTATCCTATGTTGACTACTAGTAACTTTGCTTTTCTTCTCTTTTTATTTTGCAAAAATTGCTTAATTTCTTTTTTATAATATTGGTTATCGTCTAATAACTGTTTAAAAGTTATATTGGGCATTCTAGAAACAAGGTCTTCGACAATATTATAAGAATGGTTTCTAAGTGACAACAGATCTCTAGGTATCTCGCTACTTATAACTGAATCTGAAAATGCCACTTTTTTAACTTGTCTAGTCTAAAAGCTTCTTAGCTTCTGAACTAATATCAACATCATAATGTTGTCCATTAGACTTTTCAAGCATTAACTCTTTATTACTAGGAATTTTTACTAACTGTTCTGCGACCTTCGCTTTTTCTGTCGCATTTTTTGCAGTTTTCACAATTTTTGTCTTTATTTTTTCTTATCTTTAAGAGTTAAAGAATTTTTACTACTTCTTGTAGTTATTTTATTTATTTATTTCTCTAAATCTGGCCATTGATGATCTTGATCTAATAATTCAGACTCTACTATCCTCTGAACTATCATGTCAGTGTTAGTCTTAGATGGCCGAAGGTCGTCCTCCTTAGGCGAGTTTGCAAACCTTGGTTTAGACCGTGGCTGTTGTGGCTGAGGACATTCAGCAGTGATCTAATAAGCATCAGTCCAAGAAGAAGAATTTCAAGGACAAGAAGATGAAGGCAGAGCAACCAGTCTCAACGCGACAATCATATGTGAAAAATTTTCTACATTGGCAAATCTAGCCATGCAGAATATTGTACATTTTGTCAATATTTTTTGTTAGTCACTTGAATGGCCAAAGTGCCACTTGTAAATCCACACCTAAGGTAGGTTACCACGAGTCAAGAGGAGTGGTTGTGTCCATTTGGTAGTGATTCCTACTTTGTAGGATCTAGACCACGATTTATAATGAGATTTGTACCTACCATGCACCTACCAAGCATGACTCTTGGATCTAGGCTAGGGTTTTCACATTAGGGCAAGAAAGTTGAGTCTACTTCCTTATTACTTAGATTATATTTTTGATCAATGCTCTGATTGTCTCTACTTGTTTTCTATCAAGCTGCTAAACTAGATCTTGTTTTCTGATGACTAGTATCTGATAGATTGTTTAACAAGCACACAATCAACCTTGTGGATCATTCAAAGATCCATTTATGGTCCTTAGTACTGTACTTTTCACATCATAGCAGCAGCACAATCAACAACAATCATCCAAGACCAAACTCTTTTGCAGATATTGCAAAAGATCAAGCCATGACATTAAGGAATGTCGCATCCTCAAGCACAACGAAGCGAGGAAGAAGATGCAGCAGCACCAAGAGGGAGGTTCTGACACCGTCAGAAATCCACAAGAAGAAGACAAGGCATCGATGGTACAAGACCAACCAAGTAGAGATGCCTATCAATGGTATCTTGATTCAAGTGCTTCACAGCACATGACACCATGTAAGAACCTATTCTCTACACTCACAGTAACGGACTCCACGTACATTTTCTTCGGTGACTCAAGTTCACACAAGGTTGAAGGCCAAGGCTCCATTCGACTTCAGTTCCCTGACGGCATCACTAGACAGTTAAATGGTGTACTTTACGTACCCAAATTAACAAAGAATTTATTATCTCATCTTAGACTTTGTTAGTATTATAGCAAAATATTTGTCTCACATGTGCGAAGAGAGCTTTTTTCTAAAACACTTGCTTTGTTGTGTTTTACATTTTTTCAGTAGGCAAGCCTTTTTTAAACACTTGATTGACTATCCTCCTTACAAAATTCTTTGAAAATAGTGAGTATGTGAGTTAACTAGGATTCACTTTCTTCCAGATTATCCAAGCTACATGATTGACTAAAATCAACCCTAAATTAAGTCGGCAATTACTTTTCTTACTTGGTAATTCAAGAAAGCAAACTAGATTTTAGTGTCCTATCAATTTTTCTTGAGAAAAACTAGCTTTTTTCAAACATTTGCTCTTACACATGCAAGGAGTGTTTGGAAACATTCGTCTGTAAGTTTCCTCTATTCCAAAAACGCTCACTTCACATGTGTGGGACGAGCATTTCTAGATCATTATAAAACCATTCATTGGTCTATCTAAAGAGTAGAAACATTGTGACTACCCTACTAACAAGTTGGCGAATGTTTATTTTGAAGTTTACTACCTCCAAAACTAGTTGGCGAACCTTTCAAATAGCACATACTATGTAAAAACACTCACCCACTCAACTTTTAATAGGTTAGGACAATCAGTAAGTGAAGTGACCTTTCTTAGATATATTGGAGTGATTTAATTTTTTATTTTTTTTTGCCCAGTGATTGAAATCTAAGCACTACTTCAGTTAGTGACATTTAAGGGGGCTTTGTAGTGACTAGACCCTTCTAACATAGAATTAGTTTAACGTCTTGATCTAGAACCCATCCTAGTATAACTAATACAGACAAGATTAGATCAATGACCGTGCAAGGGCTTGGCAGCGATCTAATTTTTCCATTTTAATTTTTTAGAATATAGCATCATCTTTTTTACCATTTTTAATTGTTTTTGTAGAATAGTGCGATATAATAACATGCCAAATATGACATCGACCTGATTTAAGCTATATACAAACCAAATCCTTATGCCATTACAATCTTTGAAAGAATGGGAGGATCACAATCCAGCATCATGCTGACAATTCTTCTGATATAGTCTCAAATAGTTTCATCATGAAACATAAATACTCGAGCCAATTGTTGCTCTATAGTTGCCATAGCCTCAATAATAGATGATAAGATGTATCATGTTGTTAATGACAAGATCACAGAATGTTTTCTTTGGCAAGTTCAAACATTTGCAACTTGCTCATTACTTAACGAAATGTAAAAAAAATTATATCTCCAAAAAGCCCTTTCAATGCTCTATAACCCTACCCATTCAAGTTGAATTACAGAGAACAGAAAGTTGGGGGGCAAATGAATCAAACAAGAATCTGAAAAAAATTTATTTATGACAAGTTTACAAAATTTTGTTGTCAACTTCAAAAATTTGCAACTTGCAATATACCTAACGAAATGAAGAAAAAAACAATTATATCTTCAAAAAACCCTTTCAATGCTCTACAACCCTACCTATTCATATTGAATTACAGAGAGCAAAAAGTTGGGCGAAAAATAAATCAAAAAGGATAAAAAAAACCTTAAAAAAACAAAAAATGCAATTCTCACTCATTTTCTTAAACATTTTTTGACATAACTCTCACAAATCACATCCATAATACAAATCTAACCTAGCATGCCAAAACTAACCTAAATGCATTCTAACTGCAAAATATGAAAGAAAATGCTAACAAGCAAGACGAGAGTCCATTGCTCCCCGACAACGGTGTCAAAATTGTAACAAATTTTTTTATCCACCTTCAACCCTAGACCTAAGCACCTACAAAGCATCAAGCGATGAAGAGGATTTTAACATGTCACGCGGAAGTTTGTTCCCATGAGAGCATGACTTCAGATTTAACCTATTACCAAAATGTAGAGAGAGTGAACCTGTGTGAAAAAAGAGAAAAACACCAAGAAAAATGGAAGTTAGAGAGAATGTAGGTTGTCATGGATAAAAGACGATTCTTGACTATTGATTGGGCCACATGTGCCTTAAGTCTTCAATGACAGGCAGATGAAGGGTGCACTTAAAGGGTGACGGGCACTTCTGGAACTTTCTAAAAAAGAGTAGAGAGAGAAATCTAGAAGTTTCATAGAGAGAGAAAATTATATATATATATATATATATATATATATATATATATATATATATATGCGTGAAAAAAGAGAGCGCACATAGGAGCTAGCGTGATTAGGGTGAGGAAAAGGCTTTTTCAAAAAATATTAGAGCTTTCTTAGGATTAAACTTTTTTTGGATTTTAGAATGAGAAATAGCCATAATGTGGTGTGTGTGTGTGTGTTTGTGTGTGTGTGTGTGTGTGTGAGAGAGAGAGAGAGAGAGAGAGAGAGAGAGAGAGAGAGAGAGAGAGACCCAATTGAAAGAATTGCTTCAATTAGCAAGAATGGATCTCTAATACAAAGGAAATGGTCTCTTTTTATAATCTCTAAACTTATTTACTCATATAAATAACCTAAAGTCTACTTATTGTTATCTATTTGATCAAATAACCATGTGATTACTGGGGTTGGACTTACAGACGCAAGGTGCCAAATCCCCCACTTATTTACTAAGAATTGTATAAAACATATATGTGAGTCCCACCAAATCCCCAACACTCTTCAAAATTGATTTGAAACACAATAGTAAGTACATGATAAAAAGACGTGTCAACAATCACACTTGAACATTTAGACCTCTCAACATGATAAATAGGCCATTAGACACCTATATACATAAGAGTAGCTCACATGGTAAGTTTGATCTACTACCCATAGTTTCCTAAATACAAAAATGTTTTCAATATTACAAGCAAACACTTAAAGCAATTTTAATTACACATGGAATCTAATTTGCCTCGTACTCAATGTCTAATTTTCTTGGCAAAAATGGCCCAAAAATCGTAGACCACAACTCAATAAATTGAATTTCTTGACTTCTCCTTTACACACACCTTTAGAATGGCCTTCGAATCGGAAACGATTTGAACCCCAAAAAAAAAAGTCAAAACATTTTTTTTCGGTTAACACCAAATTTCGGTTTGAGCCGGCTCCAAATGGTTCGAACGATTAGAACCTTGATTCGTGCAACTATGCTTACTATCAATGAAATAAGACCTTCGAACCTAGATTGGCACAACTATGCCTACCATCAAGCATATAAAACCTTCGAAGTTCACTAGAAGCAATTATGGAAGATTATGTTTACATTTTCAGTACACTCCTGAAAATAGGAAAGACACTTCATGGAATATGACATTCTAAAAAACTACATAGATACAACATTTATTGTTAACCAGGTTTTCCAAAAATTTACTGAATTTAATTGAATTTTTGTATCAACCTAGGATGGATAGTCTGATTGACATCAGTATTACATCCAAAGTGGATTAGATTTTCAAAAGATGAACATTTTTGAACTAAATATCAAAAAATGAATCCCTGATTTATTCAGATTCATGGTAAGAATTGCAAATTCTGTAACCTTAGTTGCATAGCATCCTCAGAATTTGCAAACATTCCAAATCGGACACTTTCATAAATGGATCTTGGATTTGCAGATAAATGCTAGGGGATGGAAAACACCATATAGAAAATAGTTTAGATGGCCCATACATGACTCACGGCAGATCAAGTCTTCCGCCAATTAGAAATAGTAATGATCTAAAGCTTCTCTCAAGATGATGCTTTAGTTGACCTATCAAATCTAGCATAGTTGATCTACTTCCTACATCCTCTGTAGCTAATCACACTTAACAACTATAAATGTAAGGTAACTGACACATATGCCAGATTGATATTCACAACATTAACTTAACATTTTGCTTAGTGATGTGTCGTCGATTATGACTAAATAGAAAGTACAGTCTTTGTCCATGCACTGAATCAAAACATCAAAATAGATTCTTCAACACATAGAAAGTTACTTCTGGACAACAAAGTTGAAACAAACACCTACACAAAACACAAAATTGCAGTATTTCTCTTAGTTAGTTCTAGGCCTCAAGCCTACAGCTTAATCAACTGGACCAACAAGTCCATTATATATACTTGAATTTGGGAACACAACCCCTATCTTGCAAGAAATTTTCCTGCTATAGTCCTACCAGGTTTGCATTCATAATAACCTCCCTACCTCGTGTGCCCTCTCTAGTTTACTTGATTTGGATTCAAAGGGTTGTCTTGATACTGATTTATTAGATTCTTTTCCTTTTCAGAAAAAGAATATACTTGCTTTTTGTTCCAGCATTCTGGAACGCCCAGGGTCCGGAGAACCATTCAAATGAAACTCAGGTGTAAACATAAAATATTCAAAGACAGGTTGGTAAGTGGCAACATGATGAATGCATACATTTTGAAAAGCTTCAAGGTATCATCCCTGTGTGCCCACTGCCATTGCTCCTAGCCTGACCCTTACGACTATTGAAGCTTTGATCATCTTAAGAAAGATTTGGAACGACCAATTACTATCACCGCAACAAGAAGACTCTTCAACCAAAAAAGAACTAAATGCTGAATTAGGATTTCAGGAAAGCACCTTTGCAAAAATTCATCTACGACGATTGTGAATGCATAACAGTAAACGAGGTGTTTTTAAGAGTTACAGCTCTCCAGGATTTGCAAGGGCATCCTCATGCTCGTCCCAGTCAGCTCTGGCAATGGCTAACTCGGCAAAACTCACTTGAAATTATTGAAAACGCATCATCAGGGTGAAAATTGAAAAAGAGCAAGATCTTCCTTCATTTAGAAGTAACAATCTTAAAAAGAATGGCCATTACAATAAAATATACCTAGACTGCCCAAAACATAATAACCGATGAAAATAGACTAAGGCTGCATTCTTTGATTTCTGGCTTTTATCATCTTTGAAGAGAGAAAAGACTAACGCTCCTATAATGTAAAATGCATGCAAAATTTTCTCAACTGTAACTTTTGCAGCCAGTCCCAGCCCCCATCCACTAGATTATATATTCAACCACTTAAAAAAAAGACCACCATCGCGCGGCAAAAAATGGAGCAAAGACCAGAGATTCAACTGCCATCAACTTGATCAATATGTTCAACGGATGGTCCAGAGGTATCCTTTAGAGGATCTCCAACTGTATCCCCAATCACAGCAGCCTTGTGTGCTTCAGAACCCTTTGGGACCAAGGCTGGCGAGCATGATCTGACGCACCAGCCTGTAAAACAATAATTCAACAGTACATAAGTAAAAAACAGGATTGATCAAGGAAATCTCATCTATAACAAATTCCGCAATTGAGAACAAGAACTGTACCTCAAATATACTTCTTAGCATTATCCCAGGCACCTCCTGTGTTAGAGGCAGATATTGCGATCTGTGCCCATGTCCACCAAATTAAGTTAACAGGAGTTTAAATTAAAGTTTGCATATAAAAAAGCTGATCACAACAATTGAAAGGATTCAGAATTGTAATAAAAGAAAGAGCTATGTGAATAATGTCAAATGTTTCCCCTTACCTGCACTCCAGAAACCAATGCACCAGCCAACAATCCAGCTAGTGTTGACGACCCGAACAAAGTACCAACTATGAGGGGAGTCAGCATGACAAAGCGCACCAGGAGTGAATCATCTCCCGGATTGATGCATCTGTGAGATTTGTACACATCGCTTTATAGTCTGGTTTCACTTGACCTTCTCCATCAAACCTGGAATAGTATTGAACTGTCGCCTCACCTCCTAAACCATTTGCAAGAGCAGCTTTTCCAACACTCTTCATTGTCATAGGCCGAAAACCAATATGGCAGCATAGCTCCAACTATCAGACCCACAAACCTCGCTTGGGCTTGGATACATCGACAACAGCAATGCCTGCTCTGCTAACAAAGCCCAAACAGTGCAAGCGATACAACGCAGCAGACCCAATAGCAAACCCCTGTAGAATTACGTGAAAATGATAACCATTGAGGCTCAAAGGAGCGGACTGGACATGTCATATAACCAAATATTGCCACCAAGTATTACCTTTCCAATTGCAGCAGTTGTGTTTCCAGCAGCATCCAGAGCATCGGTCCTCTCACGAATTTTGTGTGGCATGCCTGCCATCTCAGCAATACCTCCAGCATTGTCACTGATTTGGCCCATAAGCATCAATAGCAAGGCCAGTGGCAAGAGTACTCAGCATTCCAAGAGCCAGCCACAGCTATTCCATACATTGCAGCCAAAGCTGAACTCAAGAAAATG
The DNA here is from genome assembly GCA_029204225.1 of Diphasiastrum complanatum. Lineage (NCBI taxonomy): Eukaryota > Viridiplantae > Streptophyta > Lycopodiopsida > Lycopodiales > Lycopodiaceae > Diphasiastrum > Diphasiastrum complanatum. The sequence goes on along the minus strand of MU836494.1, from coordinate 1,427 downwards.
GCCACTGCTATGGCTAGTACTGGAATGATGACAGATTTGTAACCTAAAGCAAGCCCAAATATCACATGGTAGCAGCTCCTGTTCTGCATGAATCAGCCACATCCTGCACAGGCCTGCATACCCTCACAAACAGATGGGTCAATATTTATTCAAGCGTTGTCTAAAGTTTGGTGAAAAAACTGAAACATTATTTCAGAGAGATTGTGTCTCAGCTTACTGGTAAGGCATTGCTGTGAAGTATTCTGTAGTGAACCCAATAATAAGCACAGTCATTGTCCAGAACCCACACAAAAAAATAATTGCCTGCAAAAATATAATTTTCATCAAGCACGTTCCTCAAAATAAGTGATTTTGACAGGCATTGCTCGTACTGACTTAGCATGCGTACAGAAACACTCACCAGTTCTTCACAACCTTGGTTGGTGGCCAACTACATTGATGGTAAATGTACTTGGCAAAGCAAGATAGGACACAGCTGCAATTGCAAGGGTCATCAAAACAGTGGAAATGATCAGCTGGCGCTTCAGCGATGGTTCGATCTGTTTGACAGACTTGATCACAAAAAGTCTGTTGCAAAGAGGGTGGTTATCAGGCAGACAACAATGCTGCAGAGCTGATTAACAGGGGAAAGCTCATGGCTACAAAATCCCTGTCTGCACCAAAGGATGATATAGATGAGATGACCAAAGCAGCACATGAGGACTCTGCAAATGAGCCAAAAAGATCTGCTCCCATACCGGCAATGTCACCAACATTGTCGCCCACATTGTCAGCAATCACCTACAAAGAATGAGAGACCACATATCCTCAAGCAGTGAACCGAATTCAGATAAGAAATTGAGGCTCACTTGAAGAACAATTTCAATGTACAAATTGAGAAACAGGGCATGCATATCAAGTCACAAAATACATCCATCATAGTTTCTTCTTGACAAAAGCGGTGCTACAGTACCGCTGGATTGCGAGGATCATCTTCTGGAATGTTCCTTTCCACTTTGCCAACAAGATCTGCACCCACATCTGCAGCTTTTGTGTATATTCCCCCTCCCACACGACCAAATAAAGCTACAGATGAGCCACCTAACCCATAGCCGGCAATAGATTCATAAAGACCCGTCCAGTCATCACCATAGTAAAGCTTGAAAAGAACAATGGCAATGAAGAGGACAATCAAGCCGTTGGCTGCAAGTAGAATCCCATGACAGACCCAGCGCGAAGGCAACAATAAATGCTTTGCCTACTCCTTTGCGAGCTTCCAATGTTGTTCTTGCATTTGCATATGTAGCAATTTTCATTCCAAGATAACGGATAAAGTAGACGTAAGGGCACCTAGAAATAAAAGCAACTGTGCTGAACAATGCATTGGCTAAAGAGGGAGCACATAGTTCAGCAGGATCTGCTTTGCAGGGCACCCATTTTGTACTGAA
>MU836493.1:0-28013 GCA_029204225.1 Diphasiastrum complanatum | reverse complement strand
CACTGTCTTACCCTATTGGTCGTGTACGCTGGACACGACCCCTGACTGTGGTATCTGACCTCCTTTGTTCTCTAGGGTTCGGCACTGGTTACGTGCTCGTAACAGAAGGAAAATGTGGTCCGCTGATGCACTATCTCGTATACTGCATCAGATGAGCTTTACTGTGGTTGACAACAAGGTTGCATCGAATCGCGGTTCGAATCGCCTCTCACGGTTCGAACCATCGAATCGTTCGGACCCGGTTCGAACAGTTCGAACCGTCTGATGATCCCTAAACCCGATTTCCGAACGTTCACGATTCAACAGGTCTGTTCGCGCCACAGAGAGAGAGAGAGAGAGAGAGAGAGAGAGAGAGAGAGAGAGAGAGAGAGAGAGAGAGAGAGAGAGAGAGAGAGAGAGAGAGAGAGAGAGAGAGAGAGAGAGAGAGAGAGAGAGAAGAGAGAGAGAGAGAGAGAGAGAGAGAGAGAGAGAGAGAGAGAGAGAGAGAGAGAGAGAGAGAGAGAGAGAGAGAGAAGAGAGAGAGAGAGAGAGAGAGAGAGAGAGAGAGAGAGAGAGAGAGAGAGAGAGAGAGAGAGAGAGAGAGAGAGAGAGAGAGAGAGAGAGAGAGAGAGAGAGAGAGAGATGAGAGAGAGAGAGAGAGAGAGAGAGAGAGAGAGAGAGAGAGAGAGAGAGGAGAGAGAGAGAGAGAGAGAGAGAGAGAGAGAGAGAGAGAATTAGAATTAGAATTAGAATTATTATTATTAACGTCTTTTGGTGCCCAGGGGCACATAAGACAAAAGAGAGTACAAAATGTGAGAAGCATTGTCCGCATAAGGACTTATTTACCAATGAAAAGACAGTAAAACTAAAACTAAAATATCGATCTCTCTGTCTCTAAGAGAAAAAGTATCCAAGCTTGACCACCAGCTGGTGAGGGTACAAAGCAAGAGCTTAACCACCTGCTCCGCGGAGGAAACTAGCTACGAGCAAGCTGAAAGTAATGAGTGATGGTAGTAGTGGGTCGTGATGTAGGCTGGTGGGAGGCGTATGAAGATCTAGTAGCACTGGATCGAGCCGAAACTCTCTGTGTCTTCGATCTTCGGACGGGGATGTCAAAATCCGCAACCGAAATATCCACTCTGTCTCGCTTCTGGAAGAACTGAGTAATGTGAGCCTGACTGGAATCCATATCTGAGAGCGTAGGTAGAAGTGAAGCTCGTAAAATATACATCTCTCTCAAAAGAAGACCCACACATCTAGCATCTGAATACTCGAGGAAGGAGCTCAACGTGAGGGGAATATCTCGGTATAAACAATGGTATCGTCCTCTAATCTCATAGTATACTGGGCAGCGAAAGATGAAATGAAACTCATCTTCCACCTCCTGAAGAGAACAAAGCTGACATATCCGCTGCAATCTGGGAGTGTCTGTGTATCTACCTGTCTCGATAGCAAGCTGATGAGAAGAGACTCGAAGCTGTCCTATACGATATCTCAGACCAAAAGATAGCGTCTGTGTAAGATAAACTGGAAGAATAGGCAAGCCCGAAACGTCCAGCCGTAAAAGATGTGTGCCATAATAATGTAGCTTGACCCTATCTGGATCAGGATGTGACCATATAGTGCGTATGTAGCTCCGGTAAATCTGCTGTCTGATATAAGCATGGGTTCCATTCGGAAGATCAAGTGCGGATAAACCCCAAGTCTGAAGAAGGGCTGAGACACTGCGATACCAAGAGTGCTTGGCTCCCTGATCTGCAAGGGTACAAGATGAAGTGAGAGCAACAACAATGTATCTGGAGGTATCTAGATCTGATACCCTGTGAAGAAAGGTGATGATCTGAAACATAGCACCAACAACTAATGGAGGAGAAGCAAACTCGGCTAGTATGATATCATGTGGTACTGAGGGCTTAGCCCGAATTATCCTACTGAGCATGAGAATCTGGATACGAGTAAGATCTCTCCATGTATCGCGTGATAAATCAGGGCACCAAGTCTCAGCCGAATATAGCACAACTGGGGAGACAGTAGCAGAAAATAGTAGGCATCTGGTAGCAGGATCCTGCACATAATAAGTAGAGCAAAATCTCTCCATATGCACAAGAGCGGTATGCCCCTTGCGGAGCCTGGCGGTGGCTGCTGGTCGAAAAGTGAGTAGCGGACCAGAGAAAAGAACTCCCAAATAGGTGTAGGAGGTCACGATCTCAATCGGTAGCCCGTCATAATAGAAAATCACATCTCTCATATGCTGTCTGTTGGTGTTAAACACCATAATCTTAGTCTTCTTAAGGTTAACCGTCAATCCCCAACGCTGGCAAAAGTGATGTAAAGCAGAAAGGTGACTCTGTAAACCAGCTGCAGAGGATGAGAGGAGAACCACATCATCAGCGTACAAGAGAATGGGGATAATAATGTCTGCTAGGGGACAGCCCTCTCCACCTTCCTCGCGAATAATCCGCTCGAGGTCATCTATATATAGTGCAAAAAGAGTGGGTGATAAGGGGCAACCCTGCTTCACCCCAATGGTAGAATGTATCTGTGAGGACCAGCCACTACCATCTCTGAAACGTGCCAAGACTCGCTCATATAAAGTAATGATCGCAGCAATAGTATCCTCTGAAAAGCCAAGTGAAGACAGTCTCTGGAAAAGAAGATGTCGTGGAACAGAGTCAAAAGCTTTGCGAAAATCCACAAAGCAACAGTAAATTCTCTGTTTCCGATGTCGAGCCTCCTCAATAATGCATCTCAAAATGAAGATCTGGTCTGAAGTAGAATATCCCGGTCTGAAACCAGCTTGACCCATAGCGTGTAAACCCTCAGTTTCAGCAAAAGATCCAGTGACTGTCTGTAGTATAGAGCCATATATCTTAGCTAGAGTGTGACCAATCATAATGGTGCGGTAGTTTCCTACATTCATGGGATCACCTGCCTTGAGGATGGGGTGAAGGATATTAGTACACCAAGCCGTAGGAAAACCAGAAGTAACAGCTGTGTTAAAAACATGAGCAATGTAAGGGGAGATGAAATGTGCTACGGGCTTTAGGAAGTCTACACTTAAGGAGTCATAGTCAGTGGCTTTATTTAGTTTGGCATGTTTAATGGCGTTTTCAACCATGTCAGGGGTGAAAAGTGAGCAGTGGTCAGGTCTCGGTGAGAGTGAGGTAGGAGGAGAGTCCGTGGTATATAACTCCGTGGCATACTCGATCCAGGATTCGATGGCTATGGGGGCCAATGTTGAAGAGTGTCTGGTGAAATGTTTCCAGAAAAAAGAGGAGGAGGGTGAATCTAAAGAGTTGATCATTTTTTGGCAGAGTGATTGTAGGTACTTGATCTTCTTTGTTCTGGTGGTTCTATGATATTCTTTCTGGCATTGTTTGAGTGTGGCAGGGGAGTGTGACCTGGCATATGTCACATGATTGTGAAGAGAGCGGCATTCTGCATCATACCATCTGTTGTGAACACTTCTGTGAGATGATGTCGTTTTGGTGGGGAAGGATGAGGAAGCAGCAGCTAAGAGGGATGTAGAGAGAAAAGTGGCTTGCTGGTCAATTGGTGCCATGAACGGGAAGTTAGCGAGTAGTTGGGATAAGATTGTGGTGTAATTAGTGAATCCAGATTGGGTGAAAGGAATACGTTTATGAGTGGGAAGAGAGCAAGAAATTTGCAAAGAGGAGGTTATGTGACCAAGTGAGATGTGTAAGAGTGAGTGATCGGAAATGGTAGGGGGTGTGATGGAGAAATCAGAAATGTGAGAGATCAAAGCAGGTGATCCAATGAAGTAGTCGACCACACTATGTCCTCCACCATGAGGATAGCATGTATATGCTGATGAGGAAGGCCACTGTGTGAGGCCATTCAAAATGGCAAGAGCGTGTGTCTCTGCTAGAGTGATCAACTGCTCCCCGAAAGATGTAGCTGGAGTGTCTGCATCCTGTGATACCCGGTCTAGCCCCATATCCAAAGGGTAAAGCCTGAGAAGATCCGTAGCTGCATGAAATTCGGTTTGTCTAGAGCTTGTGCGGGCGTTGAAATCACCTGCTAGTAAAATGGAACCCTGCAAAGAAAAGATAGCAATATCATCTGAGAGAGCCTGAAAAGGGTCCCCGCCAAACTCAGCAAACACTGAGGTCTGTGGAGCAAAATAGCATACAGCTATATAGATGTCCTGAGGTAATCCCAATAGTGAGTCAATAATGTGTAACCAAATATAGCGAGCGTATGGATCTTGTTTAACCATCTGAACTGTGGTGTCTCTGTATAAACAAGCTACTCCTCCAGATCCTCGACAAGTTTTTCCCCTAACAAATGGACGAAAAGCAGAATGCCAAGAGTACTCCTGTATATTTGGAAGAGGATGATATAAGGACTCATGAGTTTCAGCCAACAACAAAATGTCGCATTTTCTAATAAAATCAGCAAAGTCTCCGGCTGATGACGAAGATAAAAAACCATTACAATTCCAGAAGCCAAGTCTCAAATTGGTAGGGGATCTCGGGTAGCTTCTATATCCGGGGGCCCCTAGTTCCTATTGTGGAAGGTCGAAAAATCTCGGTTTCCCGTCAATAAAAACAACCCTTTGCCCTTTCTCTTTCGCTTCAAGGATAATCTTTTTTCTTGCCAACCATTGAGTATTTGTTAAGTCATCATCCATATAAATGAAAGTACCTTTAAGCTTTGCCCTAAGCCGAAGGGCAGCATTGCGTTGTGAAAGCGAGCGGAACTTGATAAACAAAACATTGTCATCAAATTTACTGCGCCAAGCAGTATCAAAACCGTCAGCCACATGAGATAACTTGGAAATGAGCAAATCCGTAGCTTCTTCCAACGGTTTTCCACCATTGGCAATGCCTCTTACTCTAATGTTAAAGGCTTTTTTGGCCCTTCTGGCTTGTTCACCCAAAACTGTCTCCAAATCGTTTTCCTTCGGAAAAGATGAAATCTGAGAGTGATTACCTTGCTTAAGGATCGATGTCGTTTCTTCAACCTGTTTTGCGAGTGATGAGAGTTTGCTGCCCATATCATCCGGTTTGAAGAGTGCTGCCCACGTTTTCGTCTCCTCGACTTGTTTCTCCAAGCTATTGATCTTGTTGGAAGTCTCCTCCAAGGCACTTTTTTCTGCAATTCGTTGCTTAAGATATATATTTTCTTGCTCAAGCTGCTCCACACGTTCCGTGACACCAAAAAGATCCTTAGCTAACTTGCTTTTTTCAGCTTCAAAGAGGTGTAGTTGTTTCTTAAGTCCAAGAATTTCTTGCCGGATAAAACTAAGATCATAAGCAAAAAGACTTTCGGTAGGTTTGGAAGGAGTGTAGTCAATGGCAGCCATGTTGATAGTTTCTGTCACCGAAGACGGCTCCTCCATCACTACCGGTGATGGGGGGGTGTCCAACAGGGAGGGGGGTGTAAGAACACCCTCCTTTTTCTTAGGTGCCATAGGAGGCGGTAAGCAGATGGAGGACCAGCGCAGGGCAGGTGCGAAGGTCAGCACTGCAGCGTCAGCAGGGCGGACAGCAGCGTCAGCAGGGCGGGTGGGCGCGCAAGAGAGAGAGAGGGCAGCAACGCTAGCAGGGCGGGCAGCGCACCAGCAGGCGGGCAGCGCACCAGCAAGCGGGCAGCGCACCAGCAGAGCGGCGAGAGAGAGAGAGAGGGGCAGGGGTAGCGAGGGCGGGCAGCGCACTAGCAGGCGGGCAGCGCACCAGCAGGCGAGCGCACCAGCAGGCGGGCAGCGCACCAGCGGCGGATGAGGGCAGCGAGAGAGAGAGAGAGAGAGAGAGAGAGAGAGAGAGAGAGAGAGAGAGAGAGAGAGAAAATGGTATGTGATATTGTGTGTGTGTGTGTGAGTCTTGAGATTTTGTGTGTGTGTGTGTGCACTGTGACTGACTGTCTGATATTGTGTGTGTGTGTGTGTGTGTGTGTGTGCGTGTGAGTGATTGTGTGTGTGCACTGTGTGTGTGTGACATTGTGTGTATGTTGAATCTTGATGGGGTTCAATGTGGGGCCTGGGCATTGTGAGAGGGGTGTGGGACCTGGGTAGCTACTTAGTTAGAACTTAGAAGTTAGAACTTAGGAGTTAGTCCGAGTTAGTAGTTATTAGAGTCTAGACTCTAGAGTGACGAGTCTAGTTAGAACTTAGGAGTTCGAAGTTAGCGGTTAGGGTTAGAAACTAGATTAGAATTTAGAATTTAGGGTACCCGGTATACTACATAGATATTAGAGACCTCAGAGTCCAGACTCGTCACGAGAGAGAGAGAGAGAGAGAGAGAGAGAGAGAGAGAGAGAGAGAGAGAGAGAGGGCCACCATGCCAAGGGATAGGGATCCCTTGTGGGATCACGTCACCATCGCTGCGGCCTATGGCACATCGGGCACGAAGAGATGGACTTGCAGATACTGTCCCAGTCTTACACTGGAGGGCCCACACGCATCAAGGCACATTTGTTACGTTTGAGGGGGTACGAGATTGCCCCTTGCATGCATGCTCCTAACACGCTACTCACTCCTGTCGCATCAGAGGAGGTTGGCCCTTCGAGGATGGGGCCCAAAGCGAGAGGTAATCATTCAAGTTTTCAACTCTAAGACTCTTACACTTCAAACATTGATCAGGTTTTAAGTTTTAACTCAAGTCTCACATGATACATCAAGTCTGAAGTTTCAAGTTTCAAGTTCAATGATTCATTGATCATCTAATTTCTAAATTGTATTGTAATTTGTCTTTTTTGGCAGATTGAGATGCAGTCACGGCGACACAGCCAGAGGCCACCACATCACGCCCCCCAGTTGCCATCCGCTCACCCCTCGCTTCCCATGGCTCAGAGGATAGAGCTGCAGATGAGGCAGGGCCTAGTACCCGGCCTGACTGTTACGAGCTCGTAACCAGTGCCGAACCCTAGAGAACACAGATAGGTCAGATACCACAGTCAGGGTCGTGTCCAGCGTACATGACCAACAGGGCAAGACAGTGTGAGTAGTGTGCCCCAGCACGGTCCATAGCCATGGCAGGCCTAACACAGCCTAGGGACCCTGTCAGCAGGATAGGGCCCCCAGTTGGGTCCCGACGTGCAGTCGGCCACGTCAGTGCCACGTGGCCGACACTTGGCAGTAGCATGCTACCAGTCCTCACACTGGGCTAGGAGGGGCTTACTCTATATCAGGGAGTAGGCAAGGTTGGGTGGATCAATTAGTGTTTGCCCTACTGTGGTGTTAGGATCTATTACACTGTTGGGTGGATCAATTAGTGTTTGCCCTACTGTGGTGTTAGGATCTATTACACTGGTATCAGAGCCATCTCCATCCTAGGGAGTTCAGGAGCAACAGTAGAGAAAGCTATCAGAAGATAGGAAAGATCTGGGAGATTCTCAGAAAAGAATAGAGGAGGAAAATCGCTGTAGGATCAGCTTTCTAATCCTCCAATTTGCTGGATTTCTCAGTAGTTTGGAAGCATATCTTTTACAATAGCTTCAGCGCTGAAAAATCAGTTTCCCTCTCTGATTTTCGAGTGTAGATCACTATGATCTGAGCGGAAATTCAAGAGGAAGGGAAGAGCAGGTCCATCGCTGTATAGTCAGCCCTCAAATCTGAGTTTCGTATGAAGTTCTGAGTAGATTAGAAGGAGTTCTGATCTGAAATATTGTAGCAGGGCCAGCGCTGGACAGTAGGGTAGAAATCTCAGAATTTAACCCTGTTTTTCAGAAGTTTTTCAGGAGTCTGAGTTTCAGACTTGCTTGCTACAGACCAGCGACCTACAGGCTGAGAGTAAATCAGAGAATCAAGGTGATTTCAGAGCTGTAAATTGGACAAATCGGGCCAGACAGGTTGCTGACCAACCAGCGAGGGCAGGGACTTTTTGTAAACTTCTGGTTTTTACTCGGTTTGTTGGAGCCCTACACCTCAAATCAGATCAGTCAGCTACTCAACTCAAGAACCGGGAAATTTGGCACCGTTTTGAAGCTTCAAACTGGCATTTTCCGGGACAGCAGGTCTGAAATCTTGGGGAAAAGAGCTGAAAGGGTTCCTCTTCATAATCTCTTTGGAAGTACAGTCCTCAGAAACAGCTAAGTCATCTTTCCTTTCCCTTGTACAGTTGTAAATTAGTCTTTTAGACTTTTTTCCTTCAGAAGTTAAGGTAGCTCTCTTTCAGTTTCGAAGATGACCACTCCTCAGGGACCTGATCAACCCCAGGAGAGAGGCTTCGACGAACTTGAAACAGAAGCCTTGGCTTACAGAAAAGGGAAGGAACCCATGGAAGTAGAAGAACAGGAACAGTTCGCCGAAGAACTCGACGAACTGGTTACCAAGGAGCAGTTCCTCCAATTGGTAACAGAAGTGGATGAACTGAAGCTGGCATTAGCCAATTTCAAGTCCAGTGTGGACGACTCGTTCGCTGAACTCAAAAACTTGATTTTGAGCTCCGCGAAAGGAAGCCTTCCCTCCACTTCTCAGTTATCCCCTTCTCCACTTCCATCAGCTTCGGGTGAGACTTTACGGTCTCACCCCAGTGTTTTTAAAGATTTAAAGCCTCCTACTTTTAATGGGGAAGAGAAGGATAGAAATGCAGATATTCTACAAACCTTCCTCAGCAAATGGAAGAACATTCATGCTCTTAAACAGACCCCTGACCATTTGCAAGCAATTGAGGCCAGTCTTTCTTTAGGGCCTATGGCCTATAAGTGGTGGTTAAATCTCCAGGAGACTGGGCAGACTCCCCGGTCATGGAAAGCTTTTGAAGAAGCTTTCCTAAGAGAATTTCTACCAGAGAATGAACTTGATAGAGCCTGGGAAGCCTGGGAAAGAACAGTAATGGACAAGTCCCTAATCCAATATATCTCGCAGTATCGAGAGGCAATTTTAAAGATTAAAAATATGGATGACTATCAAAAAATCAGGGGATTTGTCCGTGGCCTCAAAGATGAATATAAAGTAGAGGTCCAGAGAAACTCGCCTACTACCCTTGAGCAAGCTCTCAGATATGCTCAAATCTATGATGATTCAGTGGGTAGGAAGAGAGCGAGACAGCAACCACTTTCTGAGCAGCTTCCTCAGAAAGACTTTCAATTTAAAAAGAAATTTTTAAAAAGAAAGAAAGAAGATAAATTTAAAGGTGAAGCTCCTCAGAAACGCCCTTCACACATACAGCCCTTAAAACCAGATGATTTTGAGAAAGCCAAACAAGAACGTTTGTGCTTTGTGTGTATGGGCAAGGGACACACAGTCAGACAGTGTCCCAAGGGGCCTTTCACTAAAAAAGATAAGAAAGATAAAAAACAAGTTCATCTTGTTCAGACTGTATGTTTCCCCAGTGACTCGGCAGCTTCCGAGATCAAAGTGTATCATGAAGATCACGAACACTGTTGCCAGCTGACCTCTGCAATGCTAGCGAGACCCTTCAGCTTTGGGCCGCATGACCTAGTACGTATGCATGGGAAAGTTGGTAACCAGTCAGTAAGAGTCATGGTTGATGATGGGGCAACCCATAATTTCATCAACCACACCCTGGTTAAAAAGCTTAAACTACCAGAAGTACCTAGTCAGCATAGGTACATAGTTTCATTAGCTAAGGGTGAAGATAAAAAAATATGGGAAACTATGGTAAGTAAGTTAAATCTTGGTATTCAGGGGTACCAAGATCAAATAAACTTTCAGATAATGCACCTGGATCGAACAGACATTGTTCTCGGGAGAGATTGGCTCTACAGTTTAGGACCTTCCCTCCACAGAAACTATCAGGAGAACACCCTCAGCTTTCAGTATAAAGGCCGAGAGATCCAGTTGCATGGGGAGCATGATGTTCCCAACAGCCCTATGGTCTGCAGTTCAGAGCTCTGTCAGCTAATCGGAGACGAAGACCATCAGGTATTCTTATGTGACTTTCAGTTTATTCCTGAAGTTTCTATTTCCAATTCTTTACAGCAAAAAATCAGTAGGTTAGAAACTTCATTGGCTAGAATTAAAGATGTTTTTCCTGAAGATTTGCCACATGGTTTACCACCTAGCAGAGAGGTAGATCATGTAATAAACCTAGTACCAGGTACAGCACCTGTTTCTAAACCTCCGTATCGGGTCAGCCGAACAGAGGATGAAGAAATAACTAGGCAGTTAACAGACTATCTTGGGAAAGGCCAAATTCAGACCAGTAGTTCACCATGGGCCTCACCAGTCCTATTGGTGAAAAAGAAAGAGGGGTCTATGCGTCTTTGCGTAGATTACAGAGCCCTCAATAAAGTCACAATTAAGAATAAATACCCTATGCCTCGGGCAGACGAGTTGTTTGATCAACTCGACGGGGCTAAGTTTTTCAGTAAAATAGACCTTAGATCGGGATATCATCAAGTCCGTATAAAATCGGAAGATGTCTCGAAAACAGCTTTTAGGACTCGTCACGGTCATTATGAGTTTAAGGTGATGCCATTTGGGCTCACAAATGCTCCAGCTACCTTTATGACCTTGATGAACAGTGTCCTCAGACCATACTTGGGTAAGTTTGTGGTCGTATTTTTAGATGACATCCTCGTCTACAGCAAAACGAGGAAGGAGCATCTAAAACACCTCAGAAAGGTGTTTCGACTGCTCAGAAAGCATAAGCTTTATGCTAAACAATCCAAGTGTGAATTCTTCGTTGAAGAAGTAGCATATTTGGGTCACATTATCTCTTCAGATGGGATTAAGATGGACCCAAATAAGGTTAAAGCCATACTCAGTTGGCTGAGACCTCAGAATATTTTGGAACTTCAAATCTTTCTTGGTCTCGCGGGATATTACAGACGATTTGTCAAGGAATATGCTCAGATAGCAGTCCCTATGACAAATCTTCTTAAGGGGAAGGGAAAGGAGTTCATTTGGGAGTCTGCACAACAGGAGAGCTTTGATGCTCTCAAAACAGCCTTAGCTACAGCACCAGTCTTAAAAGTCGTCGACCCCAATCAGCCATTTGTGGTCGAAACAGATGCTAGCGACTTTGCAGTAGGCGCTGTGCTAACTCAGGGTGGACGACCAGTTGCGTTCGAGAGTAAAAAACTCGAGCCAGCTCAGACTAGGTACAGTGCCTATGAAAAGGAACTCTTTTCTATAGTCCATGCCCTTAAGACTTGGAGGCATTATTTGTATGGTGCCAACTTTGAGGTCCTGACAGACCATGAGAGTCTCAGATACCTTTGCAATCAACCTGAGCTTAGAGGTCGGAAAGCTCGTTGGGCAGAGTTGATGCAAGAGTTTGACATGTCTATCAGATATAGGCGTGGAAAATTCAATACAGTAGCAGATGCCCTTAGCAGAATGCCTATGATAAACGAGCTGAGTTTTACTCAGATTCGTAATGAGTTACTCGAGTCCTTGAGAGGGAAATGCCAGCATGATGCATTCTTCTCTATTATCTGGAACTCAGTCCAGAACAGACAGTTACAGACTCCAGAACCAGTTCCCGGGGCTGGTGCCAGTTCATCCAAGAATACGGCAGCTTCCGTTGAGGATGATGATGAGTCCGAGTATACGTCGTCAGATGACGTTGAGGATTCTGAGCCTGTATTACCCAAGCAAACCCCAGTGGTTGAGGGTCAGTTGACTCAAGGATTCAAATGGAAACAGTATTCCATTCAGGATGAGTACTTGCTCTATAGAGATAGAGTATGTGTCCCCAATTCAGAGGATTATAGGCAGCAGGTCCTATATGAATGTCATGACAATCCTAGCGCGGGACACCCAGGCATACAGAAGACCTATGAGCTTCTTCGTAGGCAATTTTTCTGGCCCAGTATGAAAAAGGACGTCCACCAGTATGTAACCAGTTGCCAGAAATGTCAAGTAAATAAAGCAGAGCGTTTAAAGGCAGGAGGGTTGTTGCATCCCTTAGAAATACCAGCTGGTAAATGGGAGAGTATCTCCATGGATTTTATAGTAGGCCTGCCTAAAACCCAAAAGGGTAATGACGCTATATGGGTCACAGTTGACCGTCTGACCAAAATGGCTCATTTTATTCCGACCAAAACAACCGTTAGAGCTCCAGAGTTAGCGAGGTTGTTTGTAGACGGGCTATTTAAATTGTACGGTCTACCTTCCGGCATAGTCAGCGACCGGGACAGTAAGTTTACTGGAAATTTTTGGAAGGCAGTATTCCATCATCTCCATACTAAACTTAATATGAGTACCACTGACCATCCACAGACGGACGGTCAAACAGAAAGGGTAAATCAAGTGCTGGAGGATATGCTTCGTGCATACGTCAGCAAGAGGCAGACTAATTGGGAGGAGTATCTCTCAATATTAGAGTTTGCTTACAACAGTACCAAACATTCAGCTACGGGATACAGCCCATTTATGCTGATGTACGGTTTTCAGCCACGCTCACCCACAGCTGTAGGGTTTAAACAAGAAAAAGTTGAAGCAGCCAGAAACTTTTTAGAAGACCTAAACCAGATGATAGAACATGCTAAGCGTAGCATTAGACAATCCCAGGATCGAGCCAGGCATTATGCAGATCCACACAGACGGGATGTGCAGTTCTCCACTGGTGAGAAAGTCTACTTGAGAGTCCCAGTTGACTCTAAAACCCTCAAATCAGGAGTGTGTGCTAAGTTGTCTCCAAGGTATTGTGGTCCCTTTACCATCAGTAGGAGACTAGGCGAGGTCACCTATGAACTAGAACTCCCACACAGCAGTAAGGTTTTTCCAGTTTTTCATGTAAGTCAGCTACGAAAAGCCTTAACCAGATCAGATAATCTGGTAGGGGACAATGTTCTAGTTCTCCCATTGGATCCTCAACAACCTCCACATGAACCAGAGGAAATTCTTGATAGTAGAGAGACGCAGACTCGTCATACTCTATACCGAGAATATCTGGTTAAGTGGAATGATCAGCCTGTTGAGAATGCCACTTGGGAAAGAGGCAGCGTCCTTCGCAAGATTTTTCCAGACTTTGTCTTAGAGGACCAAGACGGTTCTTAAGGGGGAGGGAGTGTTACGAGCTCGTAACCAGTGCCGAACCCTAGAGAACACAGATAGGTCAGATACCACAGTCAGGGTCGTGTCCAGCGTACATGACCAACAGGGCAAGACAGTGTGAGTAGTGTGCCCCAGCACGGTCCATAGCCATGGCGGGCCTAACACAGCCTAGGGACCCTGTCAGCAGGATAGGGCCCCCAGTTGGGTCCCGACGTGCAGTCGGCCACGTCAGTGCCACGTGGCCGACACTTGGCAGTAGCATGCTACCAGTCCTCACACTGGGCTAGGAGGGGCTTACTCTATATCAGGGAGTAGGCAAGGTTGGGTGGATCAATTAGTGTTTGCCCTACTGTGGTGTTAGGATCTATTACACTGACCCGGCCTGACCCGCCTTCTGGTGCAGGATCCTCGACACCACCTCTAGCCATGACCATACCGGCACCACATCATCCACCTGAGAGAGGGAGAGGTAGACGGGGCCGCACTACACAGATGTGGGGTAGGGAGCACTATGTGTCCAGCTTTGCTCCCAGAGCCATGGCAGAGGCAGAGGTTGCCGTTCGACAATTGTTCTACACTTGCGATCTGCCATTTCATATGGCAAGGACCCCGACATGGAGGAGGGCGATGAGTGCAGTGTGAGTGCGATTGGGCAGGTGTGGCCGGGGCCATCTTGTGAGCACCTGAGGACGAAGGGACTTCTTGATGAGCGGGCTTCTGTTGACCAGAAGCTAGAGCCTCTCAAGAAGGCATGGGCCCAGTACGTACTACTATTCTTTTAAATTTATGCATAGTAATATGTACATTAAGTTTTCATACATTGTGCCATGTGGTGGCATTGCACATGATGCCACAATGCATACTTATTACTTGTTAATTGCAGCTAGAGCCTAGCTATTTATGTTTAAATTTTGAATCATGAATCATGATTGTAATTTTTCAATATTCAAATGATCATTTATCATTGAAATTTGCTATGAAATTTGAATTACGATCTCGGATGTATCATCTTGTCTTGTCACTTGAGTCTTGTAAGTTGTGCAACACTGCAATGTGAGTCGTGACTTGTCATCTGTGAACTTTCAACTAGGTATGGTTGCACCATCATATCTGATGGTTGGAGCGATACGAGGAGGCGCCACATATTGAATATCCTGGTGTCTTCGTGCATGGGGACGATGTTTCTCAGATCCATCGACACCTCTGGGGAGGTAGTCACGGGCGAGTACATGTTCTCACACATTCGAGCTGCCATTGAGGAGGTCGGACCACAACACGTTGTACAGGTATATATATTATATTTATTACAATTTACTATAATGTTAAATGGTAATTTGTAAATGTTGATGTTGAATGCTCATTGTTCAATGGTGATAAATCAACAATGGATTATGGTTCACTAAGCAGTTGCCACTGATCACTTGAATTCGGAATTCCAAAGTCACGCACATTGCATTGCATGGTTGTGCAGGTGGTCACAGATAATGCGTCAAACTGCGTCTCCATGGGTAGGCTCGTTAATGAGACCTACCCCCACATCTTTTGGACACCTTGTGCTGCACACTGCCTGGACTTGTTGGTCGAGGATGTGGCCAAGATTCCATGGATTGCGGAGGTAGACCCGACCTGGCCCTCAACTGCCTGTGAAACTCCAGTTTACAGATGATTATAAGCTAGTTTGCAAAAAGAGTCAAAAACACACGGAAAAGGGGCATGCGATTCATATCTTTTGATACAAGCAAAAATGGGAAAAACTAATAGCATGAGCATGTTTGTGGGGTTCAATACAGATGATTTGCAACCAAAAACCACTTCATTACGTTGCCTACAGCTCATTCTATGAGGTACCATGGTTTGAACTCAAAACTTACCTAAAATTGTTTTGGAGACAAATGCCACCACCTCGTCGCTTCCACCGTCTTGATCACACACAGATTGATGCTCCACGCTGCCCACAATCCACCATCGCCTCCTCACCTTTGCTCTCTCTCACTCTCCAACTCTAACAAACCAAATTTTTTTATGTGGGCCGCAGGCTGCCTGCCCGCGGCCCACATAAATTTTTTTGAATTTTTTCGCGTTCTGGGACAGTGTTTTTGGTCCCGGAACGCGAGCAATCCGGAACGCGCGATCCGGATCGAAATCCTTCCGGATCGCGATCCGCTACAACTCTGGTTACACCAAGAGACGAACCCATACCAGAGGCGCAACAAGACCTCTTTGAAGTGAAGATGCATCAATACTTATCAAGTACAATGACGGCTATGCTTAGTGAGGTGAAGAAGGACATAGAAACAGAAAGGAAAGAATGGCAAGCATCCATGTGAGCCATGAACCATAGTCAATTCGACCTTGCTAGAGAAATGAGATAGTGGTATACATTTCATGCATGTGCCATGTATTGTCATGTGTGTTGTCAGAAGTGATTGTGAGTGTGAGAACTTAGAACTTGTCACTTGTGCCCTGTGCAGGTTTGCATTTATGTTCTTGGTCCTGGAACGACTGCTGAAAGTTCATCAGGGCTTGAGGCAGATGGTTGTTGCCGTTGACTGGGCGCAGTGGGGGCCATCACAGGAGCGCAAGAGTAAGAGATTCGAGCGGACCGTTATGTATTCACCATTTTGGGATGAGGCTTGATCCATTGTGGTGGGCCTATAGCCCATCTACACTGTCCTGCGCCTTACAGATCGAGAGGGCTGCACATTGGGCCTCTTGTACAAGTTCATGGATAGGCTGGGCGAGCAGTTGAGCCTTTGCAGGACTATTAGCCCAGAGAGGTATATCAAGATTCAAATTTCAAATGTAGACAATAGTATCATGTATGTAGAGTCTAGACAGTAGTATGTAGTTACTAGTATGTACTATATAGTATAATTATTAATGTGCCTTCAATCTTGATTCTTGCAGGCTTGCGGAGGTCCGGCTCCTTTGGTTGAGCAGGTGGGAGTTGTTTCATAAGCCCCTGCATGCCATGGCCCACATACTCCATCCACTTTGGAGGAATGAGGAACAGTTCACAGATAGGGAGCTCAGGGATGGTTGGAATGCCTATATCTCCCGAGTTTATCCTGATGTATGCGAGCATGATAACCTGCTATGAGCGTCAGATTTTCAGGCAGGAGACCTTGGAGTTCGCGCTTTTGAGAGAGGGTAATAAACTGACCATGGTCCATTACAGTTTAAACTTGTTACTTTATTGCACAATTAGTCAATCATATTGTAACTTGTTGGAACTTGGTTGCCACTTGCTAGTAGTAAGTGCTAACTGCCCCTTGAACTGTGATTCACGCTAGCTACGTCCCATGTCATGGTGGTCGAAGTTTGGGGTTGATGTCCCCAAATTGTGTCGCCTTGCCATCAGGATTCTCTCATAGGACTGCACTGCAGTCGCTTGTGAGAGAAACTGGAGTGTCCATTCCATGATTCACACGAAGAAGAGGAATCGACTCTCATCTGCACGGTTGGAGAGGTGCACGCCAACCTGAGACTTTTGGGTAGACTCCAGACCACCGCAGAGCCTATCCAGGTAACTTGTAAACAATAAATTATAATTTCTAAATCCTAACATGTGCATTGTGATCCATCATCCCAGGACCCACTGCCCAGTTAGTAGATACTAAATAGATCATACTACATAGTAGATACTAGACTGTAGCTAAATTTTAACTTTTGTCGGGACTCGGCCCTCCAAATTTTGTCTTGATTTCAATGTGCATTGTGACATGTGCGTAGGTTAATCCCGATCTGATCGATGTGGCAAAGGTTCCAGAGTTGCCACCGAGAGACTAGTAAGAGGAGGACGTGTACGCATTCCTCCATGAGGAGGCCATGCAGAGTGCAGGTGAGAAATTAGGATTGTCTAAGGTCTTGAATTAAATTTTCAAAGTTCGAACTAATTATCGTAATTTACTAATTTGCAGGCAATAACAAGGTTGTCCCTCTTTGTGTGCACCGTGCAGGACCTGTCACTCGAGCAGAGCGTAGGAGGAGGGCAGGAGAGGGTAGCAGCTCCCGTGCTCACAGCCCTGACGACGAGGACGAGTCTGAGGCATCGTCAGGGTCAGAGTCCTCAGAGGAGGAGTATGAGGATGAGGAGTTTGAGGAGGGCAGGGATGAGGATGAGGGGCATCATACCTCTGCCTCTGATGAGGATTTCGCAGCTGAGCCTGCCACTCGAGAGGCCAGAGTAGGTTCCACAGCACCAGCGAGTGGGAGGAGACTCAGGCATAGGAGAGCTCAGAGTGCTCACTGCTCAGTGCTCATTGTACATTAGATCATATCATCATTGTAGTTTGTAGATGTATCATGTCACTAGATGAGCATTGACTCTTGAGCTGTTTACAGTGTACACATCATTTAGGTGTTCGCCAAGCTGGGAACACAGTTGCGGATGAGTAGAGCATCCTCAGACTGATGATCAGACAGAGCGAGCAATGTTTGAGGGTAGCTTTCGAATCGCCTTTTCGAACCATGTTTGAATCGAGTTTGAATCGGGAAAGAAGGGATGTTATTTTCCATTAGAATCAAAAATACATCTTTGAGGAGGCCGAGATCAAAGATTCTCAAAAGGATTCTCCTATCATCACCCTTGAAGATTATCATGGAGAGATGGGGCCAAGAATTGAGGAGGAGTCACCTCGAATCTTTTCACCAAGGAGATCACAAAGAGAAAGATCCGAGCCTCGACTTCTCCAGGTTCGAACCGGCGAATCAGTTTTAGGGTTTTTTCTTAAAACATTATGTCACGACTCAAATCATACATATTACATATCTCATATTCCAATGTACCATGTGCACGGTTAGTTAGTGGCAAATTAGCAAATGTTCAATGATTCAAAATTCACGAAAATGAAAATGTATACAATGATTAGTATGACCCCCTTGGTATGACGATGAGTGTCGTTCTCATCATCACCTTGTGTAACTTTTAACAAGTAATAGATTATAGTACTAAGTTCTAACTTCTAATAGCTTACAACTTACAAGTAACAAGTTACAATACTAAGTAGTAAGTACTAACTTCTAAATATTAACTCTTGAGTTACAACTTACAACTTGCCGTAGTCTGTGAGTTCAAATCCCATTCAACATTCAACATTGATAATTGAAACATTCCACATTTGAACATTACCAAAATGTAAACTTGTTACCTGAGTCTTGAATCATATATGTAGTTTTAACTCATCCATAAATGCCAAATGGTAGTAACGCTGCTCAAGTTTATAATCTCAAAACTTCAAAGTTCAAATTCAACTCCTAATTTCTATAAACTAACCAGAATACTAAATACTAAATAGTAAATACAAATGGGCCAGTAACCTGAGTCCCCCTAAGGTAGACTAGTCACTAAAGCCTAACGTAGCCTCCTCCTAGTCACCCGTGGAAGTTGTGACCGCGTACGTGCAGGCTCAAGAGCAGGATCCTCATCAATGCTATTAGCATCATCAGATGGATCAATCTCATGCTCTGAGGAATCCTCGCTGTCAGCTTCATCTTCCGAGGTCTCTGCATCGTCTTCGTCTTCTAGTGGCTCCTCGTCCTCGTGGGCTCGAGAACTGGAAGCCTCTCCCCCTGTCTTGCGACGTGCAGCAGCCCGAGTGGTAGGTCCGGCACGCAGAGATTGGCAAAGGGTTACAATCACAAGTTTCAATTCTAATTTCTAAAGCTAGTTACTACTTAGAACATGGGATGGAGCTCAAAGTTCAAACTTCCAAGTGGCAAGGACCAACTTGCAAGGGCCCAAGCCTCAAGGCTCAAGGGCTAATTCAAATTTCAAAGCTTGAAATTGGAACTTGAAATTCACCTGCAAACTGCATGGCGTCATCATAGAGTAGTGCATACACGTCCTCTACCTCCTGTGACCTTGGTGGTAGGTCTGGAACCTTCGGCACATCAATGTCATCTGGATTTACCTGCAGTATGTAGACAGTAGAACAACACATTTAGAATGTCACTAAGGATTCAAATTTCAATGTTCAAACACAATCGCAACTATCAAATTACAATTTACTTGCATACTTCAGAAGCCGCAGATTGGCGTGCACATACACCAACCTGTCTAATTGTGCAACACTAAGCCTGTTCCTCCTCTTCGTATGAATCAGAGAGAACAAACTCCAATTCCTCTCACATGCACTCGATGTGCAATCCTGTGAGAGAATGCGTATGGCGAGCTTCTGCAATTGAGGACAATCACCCCCATACTTGTCCCACCATGAAACATGGCGTAGTTGTCCTTCTCTGAGCCGCACTCCTGGACACCCAAACTCAAGAGCCTCACGCCTGTATAGTGCACATGTGAGTTGTGACAATGCACATTGAAGATCATTCATGAGTGAGTGCCGAGTGTGACAATGTGGCCACTCACTTCATTGGGATTCAAGAAAGACAAAGGACTTGAAAAAATAACAAATGTTAGAGAATTGTCATGACTAAGGACTTATACCTGAAGACATTGAGATCATCCCTGAGTGAATCCTGCATGACAAGATCAGGATAGACCCTCTCAATGTATGTGGGCCATCCCTGTCGGAGCTCTGCATCATGGAACTGATCTTCATTCCTCCATAGAGGATGAAGAATGCAAGCCATAGCGTGTAGAGGCTGATGGAACCACTCCCACCTGGCTTGCCACTTTTCTCTTATTTTTTCAACCCTATAAAATTTGAAAATCATACATCATACATGTCACATGGTGCATACTTATTACTACATACTACATATTACATAAACACTCATCAATCGTGATAAGAGATAATGCATAATACAAACCTCTTTGCACCGATTGCAGTGCAGGTGCGAATCTGCTCTCCCAGCCTGTCCATGAACTCATAGAGAAGGCCCAAAGTGCAGCCCTCTCTATCCGTAGGCGCAGGACAATGTAAAGAGGCTGCAACGCTATGATGATGGTCCGTGCATCATCCCAAAAAGGAGATGCTAGCACAATCCTCTCAAATCGCTGAGCCTTAGGCTCTCGTGAGTGCCTCCACTGGCTCCAAGGCTGTAAGACCACCATCTGTCTCAAGCCATCATGCACCTTCACGAGGCGCTCCAAAACAATGAAAATAAAGCCAAACCTGGAACGGATCATGATTGCAAATTGTACTAGCTTCAACAAAGCAATTATCGGATAACAAGGTCTTAGGTTGAAACTGGAGTCTCGAAAGTAGTTAGTAAGCTATGTACTAGCTTCTAAGTAGTAAGTAGTAAGAATCTAAGTGATGAAATTTGAATCAAATTTGATGAATAGAAAAGTAGGCCGGCCTCAATATGTTGAGGCTAGAATACTCCCTGAACATACTCAGGACCCTCGGTCTCTTGGCGACAAACCTCACCAAGAACCGGCCTATGTCTAGTACCTCTGCAATCCATGGCAACTTTGCTATATCCTCAAACAAGAGGTCTAAGCAATGTGCAGCACAGGGTGACCAAAAGATCCAAGGGTACTTTTCATTTACGAGCTTCCCCATGGCGACACAATTTGCCGCAATGTCGGTGATGACCTGCAAAGCACAACAATCATCAATGCAACATCGGAACATCCGACATCGATCTTCTCTGAAGTGACAAGTCCATGATCCAAGAAGCAACATTGAACAAGTAGTGTAAGTAAAAAGTTTTCACTCATTTTTATTTCTCACTACACAACTGAAAGTCAAGAATCAATACCTGCACAACATTGTCTTTGCCGACCTCCACAATGGCCGCGTCAATAAATCCAAACAATGTTTGGGCATCCAAGGTTAAGCCCGAGATGTTGATGGATCTCAAGAACATCGTGCCCAAGCAAGAAGAAACCAATATATTTACAATATGGCGCTTCCTGGCATCAGTCCAACCATCTAATATGACGGAGCACCCATACCTAGTTCAAAAGATCTCATTGCCCACAAAATTCAGATTTCAGATGGCAATTGTTAATTGCATTAAAATTTAACAATTTATGTAATTGGTCAATAAATATAACTATTTCAATCATTCTTAATTTTTAAAACATAAAATTTAAGACTCAAGAGATAGAACTTAGAAGTTAGAACTTGGCACTCGCCACTTCAAACTTGGAATTTCAAGTTCATTTCTTGATTCTTGGACACCCCAAGAACATCAAGAACTGGAATGTCTAGGATAAGCAAGATCTACACCACAAAGTTTACTTGAATGCTGATTCCTATATTAATCCACAAAAAAACAAGAAATCTAATCCACAACTACAGTCCACAACCACACACAAAGGAAATGGAAGGGCAAGATCATTATGCATCACTCAAGAAACAAGAATGATCAAGGAACTTAAGAATGCATCAAAACTTATGGAAGATCTTCTCATTTCAGCATGGAGTTGATACATTTACAAAAGCCTCCCTTCTACAAAGGGGGAGTCTCTTAAATAAGCAAGAGAGCTCCTTAGGTGGCATCCTAGTGGCATATCCACATTACACAAATTACAAGTGGAATTATGCTCTCCACTAGATGTCACCATCAAAAGGTGGCTCACCCTACTTTTCTAAGAGGGGCCTACTTGCATTTATTACTTTGCCTAGAAATACTAGTTCCTACATGGTCATTCCATCTTTCGGGATTCACCATGAGGCTTACACAGTTTCTACTTGACAGTATTAACTAGTATTCCTCGGCTCTCATACTCGGCTCTCAGTCTTCGTTCATCTCGTCTTCTCAGAGACCTCCTCGGTCTAAGATGAGAGGTGCTCTTGGGTAGCTCTGGTCGAGTATCTTGGGGATTCGTTAGAATCAGCCAACAGGTCCCCCAACATTCCAAAATGTCATGAACAATATCTTTCAGCCACTACTTGGTAAGTGTGTCATCATTTACTTTGATGTGATTCTCATTTTGAGTACCACTCTTACCAGCCATATTGCCCATGCTCAATCTTGCTTCTTTTGATC
This sequence comes from Diphasiastrum complanatum, assembly GCA_029204225.1. Classification (NCBI taxonomy): domain Eukaryota; kingdom Viridiplantae; phylum Streptophyta; class Lycopodiopsida; order Lycopodiales; family Lycopodiaceae; genus Diphasiastrum; species Diphasiastrum complanatum. Next base: position 6,199 of record MU836493.1, on the reverse strand, counting down.
AACCACCAACTTATATGCCAAGAGGTTAAAATGTTCTTTAGTTGTTATCGAGATTGAGTTTTTTGGCTTCCTTGTGTCTAATGGCGATGTTCATCTTGACCCTAGCAAGATTTGCTCTATCCAAGCATGGCGAAACTTAGTGGAAATCTTGATTCTTGTGTATTCACAAAATCCTTGTGTGTTGTGTGAGTGCACTCACGTGTATGATATTCATGTAATCCATGGTAACCAATGTGATCTTTTGGCAAAAATTTAGTAGAATCTTGAAACAAGGTATTGTGTGGAGAAAGAAACAACATTGAAACCAATAACAAAGATTCATAAACTTGCAAATGGAAGTGACAAGCCCAAAAAGGTGAGAACATCTGTCTTTTAGTTAGTTTAGCTATTTAAAGTGCCCGAGATTGTTGTTGAAGACCCTTACTGCGTCCAAACCTCATCACCTGTGATGTGGATATATTCATAATTGCATTTAGAAAAATTATTTGGACCGGGAATTGGAAGCTTTTTCCGGCCAAAACTACATATCACTTCCATGCCTTATTTAGTATTTTAGCTAGTTATATGTTAGGCACTCACACCACACGCAAAATGTTTTAGTCTTCTGTAGCTGAAGTTGGATAGGATCTATTAGTCTGAGTAGAAACTTTGGGATCCATGTACAAACCAAGAGCGATTGAAGTTTGATTAGATTTGCTAGTTCTATTAAAAATTATGGAATTTCTTCATAGACCAAGAGCGATGAACTAGTAGTTGGAGTATAAGTTTCAATGCTATAAAGTGTGTGGAATAGTTTCTAGTCTCTAGTTTTGATATCGATTGGTGGGTTGTCTTTTGGGAAAATGTTAACTAATTTGCTTCCTTGTTTGTCAAAAGGTTTGATTAGTAACAACCATGCTGTTGCCTGTTACATTATTGGAAATGCTTACTAGTAGCACCTTAAGTCTCAATAATCATTAATTTTGTGTTTCGTGATTGGACTTTGCAGAGGATACATGACAGATTGAAATTGACGCAGAAGGCACTTGTGAGAGCTGCCAAATTATTTTTTCTAGGAGTCTTGCTACAAGGTTGTATATTTGTAATGTTATGCTTGATTTGCTTCATTTGAGTGAAAAGTGAGCATGTGAAAAAGCTCTTTTTGTAATTGGACCTACCCATGTTTGGCCATCTCTGTGTTTGGTCTTGGTTGGAGATTGTTATATGATCATCAATTTGCTTCATGTGAATTGGGATGCTCCATGCTTAAATTATATTGGTATGTACTAAAGCGCTTCCTTGGCGTAATGGTTGACGCCATGTTTTTTGTTTTCAACTTTTCTTTGTTATGAAAAGAAAGAATTAAAATTTTATTTTTGGGCTTTACAATTCTATTTAGTGAAAGGTAGAGTGTCAATAATTCCTTTTTTTCTAATTTTGAAGGTGTTGTGACTTTGTACTTCTTTGTGGACTTTTGTGGAGATTTATGTATCACTAATCTTTCTATAGTACTTGCACTTCACAAATGTTAGTTTGGATATGAAAAGGTTAAATTTTTGAATTCCCAATATTCAAAGTTAGGAACTTCATCTTTCCCAAGCTTGATTGTGTGCTTTTTCAAATTTGAAAGGGTCACTGAACAATCTAGAGGAATAATCTTGAGAAATAGGGCGTGTTAGCCTTCAATCCACTTATAGACTTTGATCCCAATATTTAGAATTTTTGTATAAATGTTATGTCTAGCATAGTACGTAGGTCATGCACAAACATATGTCCAAACTACTTTAGCTTTCTACACATATCACAAAGACCAAGTTACTAAGTTTTTATCAGTTTCCAAAGGTGAAGTGCAAATTTTTACATAATGAAGGCTAGCAGTAAGGAGCACAGTCAATCAAAATTGGTCTCCATTTTCTCAAAGAAAAAAAATGAAGGTGCCGAGATGAGCTAAGTGTTGCTTGTGTGTATGTTTGCTCATATGTGGGGAACAACTTGACTTTTCGAATATATGCGTTAACTTGAAAGATGGCGTCAAGCTGTAGAGGTGGAGCTACAAACTCTTACACAATGACCTGATGTGGGACGAAGTGCTTAGCTCATATCTTACGTGATAACATAAGAATCTATAAGCGTGAAATACTTGTCCAATTAGATGAAGTGAAACCTGTACACCATGTCTCTGCTACATATAAGGCCGTGGGGATAACAATAGTATAAAAAATCCCACACTTACTCGTGTCATCCCGAATAAATTCTCAAGAAAGAACCACCCCAATTGGACAAGATAAGCGTGTCCTTTTCCAAGTCTAGTGGTAGCTACATGTGTCATACCACATATAGGGCTAGTAAAGAGCACCCCTATATAAGTGTAGCATAATGCAATCTCCAGTGGCTATCCTTGAAAGATGAGCTCCTATCTTTGCACGAAGGCCCTGGATGTGTTGAACACCATAATGGTCTTTGCAATGTTAGCTCCCAGACCCCATCTAGTATAGAAAGCATGAAGATTGTCTAACTGTCTTTGTAGACACTCTCTAGTCGTGGAGACTAGAACCACATCATCTACATAAAGAAGGATGGCAATCAAAATGTCTCCAAGTCTGCAACCTACACCACTACACTACTCAATGACTCTCTCAAGCTCATCAATATATAATCTAAATAAATTGGGCGAGAGGGAACAACCCTGCTTCACTCCAGTGGTGCTCCATATCTGCTCTAAGATACCTATGTCACTTCAAAAGCAACCAAGAACTCGCTCATAAAGTGCCATCACGACTACAACTTATCAATGGAAAACCAAGATCATGTAACTTCTGGATGAGAAGGGAATGTGGGACAAAGTCAAAGGATTTTTTGAAGTCAACAAAACAACAGTCGACCCTCTCTTTCCTATGTTTGTCTTCCTCGATGATAGCCTGAACAGTGAAAACATGTAGTGGAGTAGTGAGCTCGGAAACTTACTTGGCCCTATGCATGTAGCCTGTTGGTCTCAGCCTTAGAACTTATTGCCAACCAAAGAATCGTGCCATATAGCTTAGCAATAATGTGCTCGTGCCCAATCATGATTGTACGGTAGTTACCTGGATTCATGGAGTCACCATTTTTGTGAATGGGGTGGATGATGTTAGCGCATCAGGGTGGTGGGAAACCAAAATCAACTGCTCAATTGAGTAGACGGGCTAAGGTAGGTGAAAGTATGTTTGTGGTCAACAATCCAGACTTAAGGTCCTTGATATCTTCATTCTCTTGATGGCTGCTATGACCATGTCAGAGGTGAAGAAGGTGAACGCACATGGATAGGGGGAGATGGGGACGGGTGTGTCAGTGGGTATGGTGTATAGTGAAGCAACATATGTAGGTCCTCAAGAAGAGGGGGTGGAGCACGAGGGATGAATTGATGTCAAAAAGCACATGTCGAGGAATTGAAAAGAGAATCGACAAGGTGTTTCCCTTCATGTTCTTCATTGGCATGCTTTTTATGGCGGAGCATACGGTGGAGAGATTGATGAGGGTATGAAGAAAAAGTGGTTCATGTAGGCGTGCAAGGACAACTCAGAGATGTAAGGGACGACACTCATCCTCAAACCAAGGAGCCCAAATGGGATGACATGATGTCGATGCGCATCGATGAGGTTTAGATGGAAAGGATGATGAGGTAGCAATGTGATGACCTTTGGTAAGCTTAAGACTAAAGCTTAAACTTGTAAAATTTTTGAATTAGGATAAAGTAGATGCTACTTTATATTGTAGACTTGTTGGAAGTCTTGTATATGCCACCATAACTAGGCCAAATATTATGGTGAGTCAATATATGCAAGATCCAAGAGAACCTCATTGAAGGCTGCCAAATATCTTAAAGGCACCTATAGTTATGGACTTGAATTTTACAGTAATAATGAACCTATTCTTGAAGGATATTGTGATGCTGATTGGGAATTTGTTGTGGAAAGCAGAAGGTCCATCTTGGACTATGTGTTCACCTTGGGTTTTGGAGCTCTTTCCTGGAGCAATAAGAAGCAACCGACAATTGCTCTTTCATCCACTTGAGACCGAGTATAGGGCAACTCAACTTGCAATCAAGGACGTTGTTTGGTTGAGGTGTCTTTTGGATGTGTGATGAACAACAACATACTGCAACCACCTTGTTTTGTGATAATTAGAATTGCATCAAGATTGCCAAGAGCCTTGTTTTCCATGCTAGAACTAACTATAATGAGGTTCATTATCATTTTGCACAATAAAAAGTCCTAGTAGGAGAAGTAGAACTTTCATACTGTTCTATTGATGATCAAGTAGTTGACATATTTACCAATTGTCTATTGACGAAAAATTTTCTTGAAGTTTAGGCAAATGGGAGTCAAGATGAACAAATCTATCATAACAGGAGAGTGATAGAATCCAAATATTTTTGGCATGGAACATGGCAAAGTGTGAGGCATATCTCCAATCAATGCATTCAGCTAAAAATCTCAAAGATCGTAATTCAAGTATATCTTGAGATAACAAAAAGGAAAATCAGCTCAATAGATACTTCACTTAATGGTTGGTTGTGTGATAATTATTTTTGTTGTGGTGACACATTCAACATGGAAAAAAAAAGGGATTTTTGTCTCTAAAAGGCTTTTATGAGACAGTCACATAGTTCGATTGGGGTGGTGGGCACTAAGAAGACACACGTAGGCGATGGGAGGAAATGATCAATTGAAGCTTTTCAAGGAGAATTATGCAAAGCAAGATATTTAGCTCCACTATTGGTATTTTTTAGTTTTTGTGTGGATTGATTCACAACGATCTAGTTTTAGTGACTTATGTTGCTAAGGCAATCCTTCTTAGGGCCAAGTACATATTTGTATAGTTTTATCGAGCATATATCGAGTTGTAGAGTCGTTTTTGGCATTTCATTTTTGCACCTTGTAGCTACTTTATGTTTTTTGTTTCCTTTTCCATCGCATTTTTTTTCTTAGGTTTGTTTTGTGCAAGCTGACTATTCTTGGTACAGCGTAGATAAGTCCCCTTTCCATTCCATAGTTTCGATAGGATTCAAATCATGACTTGAGGCATCAAATTTTATAGGGATTTTGAAATTAAGTTGAAGACCTAGACAGTAGTTGGAGAAAGGTAAAAATTTTAGTTTAGGTTTTTTAGCTCTAGATAACTTGAAGCTACACATAGACAAACAACAATGTATAATAACATATTACCAAATAGAAGAGTTGAATTTTAGAAGCCAAAAGATTCTTATTGATCAAATTATCATTGCATAGTAATTTATTATATTTTAAAATAGTACCACTTTCAACATAAAATCTAAAATGTTTGAAAAAAATGTAAATAAATTATGCATATCAAAATTTTGATTCAAACAATGAAAAAAGGTTTGGATCGTGATGCTTTGGGACTGCTTTCCATTGTAAAAGTGGTTTCGGGCTTTTGAAGTTTTATAATTTTCAGCTACTCTGGCCACCTTTTTGCATGCATAGAGTTGTCGCCCCCACTCAAAGGTATATTATTGGAGGTGAAGATATTGAATGTTGAGAATGAGTAGTTCTAGGGCTTGTAGATGATGATGTTCATATTGCGAGATGTCCCCCAAGACAATCACCAAGGTGAAGACTCATCTACTTAACCACACTAGTCGTAAGGAAAGGAACATGGCCTTTAGAAGTACTATATGTGCAACGTCAACAATGACACAATGCAGTAGACTTGGGGTTCAATGTCGGAAAAATGCAAACACTACATTGTTATAATTCTACAATAGGAGCATTCAATCATTCACAAAAGGAGACAAAAGAAGAGAGAAGGCAGTAGTAGCTAAACAAATCAATCAAACAATAGATGATGGTACAATGAATGATGTGTGAATTCTCGGTGGGGAACAAGATATAGTTACAACACAGACTCTTCAACCACCAAGGGTTATGGAATCTAGAAGGTCAATCACCAAAGATCTGACGAGTTACACAAGGGGAGTCAAAGGGAGTTACACATTGAAGAGCCTGAAGGGTCTTGACATGCGAAGGGCTATAGGCCCCATGTAGAAACTCACAAATAGTAAAGGCCCCCAAGTGTAGAGAGAGAATAAAGGTGATCCAACTTCCTTAAAATAAGGAAGAGGTTTAATGCCTAAAATTAGTTTGTTTGAAGCCAAACAATCATTTTTGTCTATGTTCTTTTTGTTGATTGATTTAGTAGCAAAAGTTGAGCAAAAATGTTG
>MU836492.1:0-28047 GCA_029204225.1 Diphasiastrum complanatum | reverse complement strand
ATCCTTTCCTTCCGCGACATCCCTTGTCCCGCACATATTTTCCAATCACCTCTCCCCCGACACTTTCACCTACCTTCTCATTGAAGCCTTCCCTTCCATCTCGACCGACGCCTCCGCTCAAATCTCAACCGATGCCTCCATTCAACTCTCAACCGACACCTCCGCTCAGATCTCAACTGACGCCTCCGTTCACCTCTCAACTGACACACCTTAACCCTGTTTCAAATCTCAACCGACACCCTTTTTCCAGAACCCTATTTTTTCAGTTTTTTCATCATGTCTGCCAACCCCAGTTCCAGTTCTGATGACCTTGATGCCAATAAGCTCAACATCCAATTGTCCAAATTGGATCTTAATGAGATGCAAAATTGGTACCAGTAGGCAGAGTCATTCTTTAAGGCAATTGAATTCCAGATCCCTGTCCTGACGGGGTATCAAAGCCCGTACCTGGTACATATGATATATGCCAATTATAATGCTACAACAAGGTCGTGCCAGCCCATAGTTCCCCCTATGAGGAACTATGTTTATAACATATCATTTGTGGCGGCCGACTTGAAACCCTTTGGGTTCCTACGAGGAACAAATGCTGTGACAAGGACGCTCCAAAAGATCGAACACACAACATACTTCAAATACATAGATTCCTCCATGGACAAGTGGAAGAATAAGGACGAGTACAAACTTGAGGCAATCAATGATCAACAGCTGCAAGCAACATGTGCATACTTAACCAAGTGCACATAATTACCACGAACCAAGCTGTAGAGAGTACCTATGTCCCTGTTCCACATGATGGCAGATTCAAGACTGCATGCCCAAAATTTTTATGATTGGACAGAGTTTGCTTCGAACTGCATTCATGAGTGTCCTAAGAACAAACAGTCACTAACCATACTAGGGTATCTCATGACAAATATCACACTCCAACAAGTATAGAATGGGCCAAATCTTCAACAACACTTGCAGATTGCCGACAAGGCATGGGACATCCCAATCGGGGCCAAACAGTCCGATCATCCTGGAGTCTCAGAAGTAGCTAGAAGACACAACGAAGGCCCTGCAGCAAGTCTTGGACAAGGTGAACCAATTGTGGTACACGACGTGCAAGGCCCAAGCAGGCGCTCATTTGTAGAAACCATGGGACGATGAAGGAGATGATGGAGCAGGAAATCAGGATGGGCAAACCCGACCATCAGATGGTAGCTCGGGATCGGGTAGCCAGAGAGCCGAAGCTGCTTCCAGAGCTTTCCCCCCTCCCCCTCCCACTTTTAACCCCTCATCTTATTCCGCTTTTAATTTTTCCGAAACATTCATTCCAACCCCCCCTATTTTTTCATCTTCCCTCTCTCCACCACCTCCTAGAAGAATAATGGGCCCATCAAAAGGTCCAGTTGACACGTACAAGGCCCGATGGGATGAGTTCCTTCAACAACTCCACTCCCCCGGTGTGACGTACAATTTGTTAACCCACCACCTCCTCAACCTATCATCCCTGCTCCTCTCTCTCCAGATCACTCCATCCCTGACCTTCCAGAAACTAACCCTGACATTGGGGGTAATGACGACTTCCTGGCAGATCCACCGGAAACAAGAAGATTCTCGCCCAGGCAAGACACGGACACAGTTGAGCCATCAACGAGCGAGCGAGCCAAGGACAAAGATACAGGCACTAAGGCCTTGGATGATTACCTGGCTAGGCCACCACAACCACGTAGGACAACTTCTCCTACTAGGCCCAGGAGCAAGATGAATGATACAAAAGAGTCAGAGAAGTTCGAAAGGAAATACCCTCCCAACATGAGGGGAGGCAAAGAGGATATAGATCAAAGCCAATACTCCACCAGGGCCGAGATCATTGCGACATTACAACCGCAACCGGAATGGCGAAATAAGGTCCTAAAGGATAGCAAGCGGCTCCAAGAATACCTGAAGGCACCGACACAGAAGCGTATAGATCCATTCTACATGCCGCTCAAACGCAGAAATCCATGGCCGGCAGAAAAGCCGGGTCGAGTTGGTGAACTGGCCAGTGATTTTGGAAATTTTAGAGAGAATCTCCCCGGATGATCTGAGGCTGCAGTTACTTGATTCTGGGCACAAATACAAGACAAGTGCCGATCTATGCATGCAAGAAAGTGCTGAATACTACCGATCTATGGCCTTTCTGATGCAGCAAGATTGTTTTTGGGATCGTGGTTTAGATCCAATCAAGATCAATCCCAACGTAGCCCTCCAATCAGAGGAAGACCATGAGATGATGGCCCGACTATACTAGAGAGCGGCCTTCATGTCATCACAATATGTGACCATGGTGGAAGACTGGCAGGAGATGGGCTTTATTGAAAAGATAAGAGAATACCTGGGGCCACTAAACTTTAGAAGTAAGCTCCGCTTCCAAGTATTTGAAGCCTTGGGGCAAAAGATGAGCGAGCAAAAACAAACGACAAGACGGCGAGGTGAGCAGGACTCGCAAGAGGTTCTCAAGAGGGCTGGAATATAGCGGCCATTGAGAGACCTTCATTTTTGAGAAACAATTTTGCAGATAATAAGCACCTGGTTTTACGGAAGCGAACGAAGATCCACGCTTTTCCAAGTGCAGAGCGGAACGACATCACCTGTGTTGTAGTGGGTCCTGCAACAAATTAGGGGTGAATAATGTTAGCGGATTCAATACTTTTCATTTTTGTCAATGTATACACATCTTAGTGATGAAATAGTATGCCATGCATGTGCCTCGCAACGACACACATGTCGGGATTTGGTTATGTTGGTGGCAGCCTTGCCATGTAGGACTGCCCCAAAAAGAAAACTTTACATATATATTGGCTACTTGTTGGAGATGTGAAGCTTTTAGCATGTGTGAACTTCACCTACAAGATCTTACTGAGGTGTTGTGATTGCACAAGATTGATCAGAGAATAATATACTTGAAAAATCTATGGCAAGAGCACAATGGCATACATCTGATTGAAAATTCTACTTCTCACTATGAGAATTGAATGTCAAAAATAATTCTAAGTGCTCAGTATGGAAAAAATAGCCTGCTCTCGGGTAGAGAGAGAAAATCAATGAAAGAGAACTCGGGTAGAGAGAGAATGAGTCCAAATTACCAAAATCTCATTATTCACAATATGGCAAAACATGCCAAGATTTCCCTACATGAGAGAGACTTGAATTCCTATAGTGGAGTTGCATGGAAAGTCCACTTAACTGAATTAATTCACCTACTAGAGATCCACATGTGTAACTGCATACATGGATGTTGCATGTACTGCATGTCATCTCATAAAATTGCCTAGACATGGGTAGATCACAGAAACAACTTTGCATGTTGCATGCACTGATTGCATATGGCTTGCATGCATACAGTATGACATTGCATGCTATCTAAACTTCTGTATGTGGTCCTTTTTTCTAGCTTCTTGACGATGGTAATAGCTGTATTATATAAGGAGTTTCAAATCAGTCTAGGCGGGTGTTATAAAACTTTTGAAGATTTTTTTACCAGATCTATGGTTTTCAAGAACTTAGATGGAAGAAATTTATACAACAAAACTCTATTGTCTAATTTTATGGCGTATGAAGTAAGATATGATATTGTCTGATTCTATAAAGTTTTGCATATAAGGTTTCAAACATGTGACATCGTAGGTATGTTGAGTATGAGGGTGTGTGTGTGTGTGTGTGTGTGTGTGTGTGTGTGTGTGTGTGTGTCTCGACGCGTATTATTGTAGGCCGTATCATTTTCTGAGTTGAGTTCTACGGCCAACCATGTTGAGAAGGGTGAAATAAGCCCTAAATTCAAATTTAATTCATTTCAGAAAATCTAGCTTAGAGTAAGAGGTCTAAGAACATGGGAAGTGATAAAGATAGACTCAGTTAGGTAGTAATGTCACCCTTTGCTCTTTCCCATCTTCACAAGTTTCTCTCATCATCCATGTTTTGTTGTTATTTCTTGCACTTGAATGATTTGGATCAATGGCTTGCATCCTTGAGCAAGATCAAAATGGCCAAATAGAGGGAACAGTTAAAATCTCCAAAGAAAAGAAAAAACCCATACCCTCCTCCTCCCTCTCTCTCTACACATCTGAAAGAGGGCGATGTCCACCCACACCCCTCCCTCGCTCTCTGTGTATGTCTTTCAATCAGCTGACCTGATTAAAGCGAAAAATCAATGGGAATTTTTGTGCGTGGAGTTGCTGACTAGGAAATGAACTGAAGCGACATTGTGGATCGTTGATAAGTGGCATGGATCATAAGAGTTATTAGTGCCTACTTTTTGAGGGCTCTGGTGCTGCTCTAGCCTTGCCCGAAGATGGAAAGGTATGCCTAATTCAGATGAAACAAAATTTATGTCTTAGCTACATTTTTGAGAGTTTCTTAGGACAAGCCTCACTTTCTGACTTTTTGCAAATCATAGCCATGGACATCAATAGGAAGAGTTTTGAGTTTGGTTATTCCTTTATAGAATAAACTAAAGAAATTTGAGCTTTATTGCATCAGTCTGTTTTGAGGGGAGTGCAATAGTAGAATCTCATATCAATTTGGTGTCTTTCATCGCTGGTACTTCATTTCGGCCCGACGGTGTATGTGCTGTCTTTCTTAATCCATAGCACATCTATCGCATCGTAGTGTGTAGTCACCGACTCGAGACATTTGAAGTCCTAGAGCCTCCATACCTCGAATCTCTAAATGCAAGCCCCAAAACGGGCTTGCAATTATACTCTCATCATGTCAACCCTTCTATTGTTACTTCCATTTTGTCAATAGATTAAAACATATTAGTGGAAGCAACAGTGTTAGTTCTAAGATTGGACCATCCAGCATTTCATTGTGAGGGAGCTAGAAGGGCTTGCCAGTCTTTTCTTTTTTATGAGCTTGGTCTCTTTGGAATATGCAAAAGGATCTACACACCCGATTTCCACTTTGTATCTGACAAGCACCTGCCATTGTAGCTCTTATATAGCTTGCAAGTGTAAACTTAAGGTTCTAGCCCTTTATTCTACCAGAACACTCTGAGTCTGGCATCAAGTGTATATATCTTTTGGTTTTAAGTTATCATGTATTTGTTATTAGAAGCTTAACTTCAGCCCTAGCCCTGATTTTAGTTTCAAATTGGCATTGTAAACATGTGCTACAGTTGCCTTTAACCCTACTCACAAAGTCTCCGGATTAGTTGTGTGGCAAGCATAACTCAGTATAAAGTCTCAAAGATATAGTAAGTCTTTCTATTATATCTTTTGATTTTGTAGGAGCACCATTCATAAAGTAAGTCAATGGATTGTGGCCATGCTTTTTGCAAGCTCCGAATTTTCATTCTAAGAAAATACTTGACCCCTACTGAAATTTTGGAAGCTTTCACCCCTCTGTAGACAAGTATGTCTTCTGCTTTAGAACACACGCTTCAAAAACTTTGGGTTCAACACATTCTACATGCTCAGAGCGAGAGAGCGAGAGAGCGAGAGAGAGAGAGAGAGAGAGAGAGAGAGAGAGAGAGAGAGAGAGAGAGAGTAGAAAATTGGCATAATCAAAGAGGGAAACCGACATTTTCTAAAAACGAAAATGAAAAAATGGAAAACCTTGTAAACACCTCCCTCTCAACACACACAAAATGTACCCTAAACACACACCCCATATATACACAGTCATTTTTTAAACACCCCCTCCCCTTCCTTAAACATAGACAACCATTTTTTAAACACACAAATTTAGTTCGTTGGAGCGATTGTTGGATAGCATGGTGTACATCTGGGTGGTCATCGACCAGTGGCCACCACTCAAACCATTGGTCGTCCGTCAACTTCCAACCATTTTAGACCGCATTAGGACCGCCCGTCACCCAGATCGCGTCGGCTACCCATCAACGACGGGACCCACTAGATCGTCAGCCGTCCATTGCCCGTCAACGACGGACCCACTAGATCATCGGCCGCCACCTAGATCGGAAATCATCGGCCGTCATCTAGATCGGCCGCCATTGCCCGTCGACGACGGGCACTCACAATTAGTCTATATATATATATATATATATATATATATATATATATATATATTTAAACTTATGTACAATTTTGCGCATGTGTATGGATGCACCCATGCATTCTCCTCCCCTCACCCATGCATGAGCTTTTTCTAACTAAAAAACTTGTGGAGGGGGATGCATGTATGGGGAAAAGGATGCATGGCCCTCCTCCCCATGCATGCATTTAAGGGGCCCACTCCAAATTCAAATTATCCTTTACCAACACACATAGTGTTTTGAAGTGCATGTACATACTTTCATGGTGAAAGGTGTTAAACAAATGAGACTTTCATTATCAAAAATTTGAAAGGTGCTCTAAGGATTTTTTAAATTATCAGACTTTCCACGGGAAAGGTTGAAATAAAAATGCATTTCTATGAAGATCGGCCTCCATTGCCCATCAACGATGGACACTCGTTACTAGTCTATATATATATATATATATATATATATATATATATATATATTTAATCTTATGTACAGTTTTGCGCATGTGTATGGGTGCACCATGCATGCTTCTCCCCTCACCCATGCATGAGCTTTTTTTAATTAAAAAACTTGGGGAGGAGGATGCATGTATGGGAAAAAGGATGGTAAACAAATGAAACTTTCATTATCAAAAATTTGAAAAGTGCTCTAAGGATTTTTTAAATTATCAAACTTTCCACGGGAAAGGTTGAAATAAAAATGCATTTCTATGAAGGAAAAGTTGGCTGTGAAGGGTTGGAAAGGCTTCAAAACGCAGGCCTGGTGAGTCTCTCTCTCTCTCTCTCTCTCTCTCTCTCTCTCTCTCTCTCTCTCTCTCTAGTTGCACTCAAGCTTGCATGGCAGACCTACGTGGTGCATAGCTTAGTTAGCTTGCCACACAAGCCTATGTGGCAGACTGCAACATGCCTGCATGGCAAACATCAAACCTATGTCATGCCTATATGACCTGCCACACAAGCTTATGATGATAGTCCTACGTGGCTTGCCACATGGCAACTCCCAAGCATGCGTGGTTTGTCTCATGACATGCCTACATGGCTTGCCACATTACAAGCCTATGGAAGGCATACATGGCTTGCCATGTGGTAGCTTACGACAAGATTGGCAGATAGTAGATTTATGACATGCCTATGTGGCTTGCTACACAAGCCTATGGTAGTCCTACGTGGCTTACAACATGAAAAGTAGCCACGTGGTAGCTTGCGAGCCCCATCTCTTTTTCTCTTTATGTCCACTTAAGCCTACGTGGCAGAGCCTGGTTGGCTTGCCACACAAGCCTATGGCAAGCCTATGTGGTCTATGAGCCTATGCCATGTCTATGTGGTCTGCCATGCAAGCCTATGGTAGGCCTACATGGCTTGCCATGTGTCAGCTTTCGAGCCCACCTCTATATATCTCTCTCTAGGTCCACTCAGGCCTATATGGTAGAGCTCTGTTGGCTTGCCGCACAAGCCTATGGTAGGCCGACATGGCTTGCCATGTGGCATGTGACAAACCCCAAGCTTGCATGATTTGCCATGTGGTAGGCCTACTTGGCTTGCCATGTGGCAACCTATGATAGGCTTGCTAGATAGAAGGCCTATGTGGCCTACTACATAGCCTATGGTAGGCCATGTGACAAGCCACACAAGCCTATGGTAGGCCTACGTGGCTTGCCACATGGACAGTCCCAAGCCTACATGGTTTTCCACGTGACTTGCCATGTGACAACTTTCGACACCCAATTTTCTCTCTCTCTCTCTCTCTCTCTCTCTCTCTTTCTATGTCCATTGAGGCCTACGTGACAGAGCCTGGTTGGCTTGCCACGCAAGCCTATGTTAGAACTACGTGGTTAGAACCCCAAGCTTGCATGACTTGCCATGGGGTAGGCCTACATGGCCTGCCACATGGCAGTCTGTAATAGGCTCGGTAGATATCAACCCTATGACATGCCTATATGGCTTGCTACACAAGCCCATCGAGCCAAAAATTGGTCGGATTCCGTAAAAAATGGTCAGAACTTCAAATGGGTGGTGTTCATAGGTTCGTGGGCTCGAAACGAACCCACAGGTTCATTCACAGCTCAATTCTGACGCCGTTTGGCGATGAGAATGCCACTAAATGGACTACTTTCCAACATTCATGAAAACTGGTCTAGTGTCGCCGAACGAAGTCCGTTTTTTGGGACCCTTTGTTCCGTCCTATGCTGCATGTCGAGAGGAACCTACAAGACTAAACCGGGCTCCAAACAATTCAGTATTGACACATAAACGTGTGTCTGAACCAAAAACCCTATACACATTTCTAGAATTCTAGGCCCGTCGAAATTGGTCAGATTCAGTAAAAAATGGTCAAAACCTCGAATTTTCTTAAGATTCGAATTTTTCCAAGACTTGAATTGTTGAAAAGACTCGAATTTTTTCGAAGACTTGAATTTTTCCAATGACTTGAAGTTTTCCAAAGGATTGAATTTTCCAAAGAGTCAAATTTTTCCAAAGACTCAAATTTTTCTGAAGGATCGAAGGACCCTTTGTACTGTCAAGTCAAATTTTTCAAAAGACTAAAATTTTTCGAAAGACTCAATTTTATCAAAAGACTCGAATTTTTTCCAAAGACTCGAATTTTTCAGAAGACTAGAATTTTTTCGAAGACTCGAATGTTTTTAAAGGCTCGAATTTTTTCAAGGACTCGAATTTTTTTAAAGACTCAAATTTTTTCAAAGACTCGAATGTTAGATATTCAAGATGCAAGATGTGCGAGATCGGCCATGATCCAAATCATCGACTGCCACCTAGATCAGCCTCCATTGCTCGTCAATGATGAGCACTCTTTACTAGTCTATAATATATTTAAACTTATGTACAATTTTGTGCATGGTATGGGTTCACTCCTGCATCCTTCCCCCTCACCCCTCACCCATGCATGAGTTTTTTTAAACTAAAATTTAAAAAAAAACAGGATGCATGTATGGGGAAGAGGATCCATGGCCCTCCTTCCCATGCATGCATCCATCGCTCTTCTCCCTCACCCTCCATGGCTCCCTCTCACTCTTGCCCTCCATCGCTCCCTGCCCTCCACCCTCCTTCCTCTCCGTCGCTCCCCTCCATCGCTCCCTCACCCTCCTCCTTCTCTCCACCGCTCCCTCACCCTCCATCATGATCTGTAATGTAGGGAATGTGTCTGGTGATAATGTAATGCAGCGAATGTGCCTGGTGATAATGCAAGGAATGTGCCTCGTGATGCAGGGAATGATGCAGGCACATTCAAATCCAAGAATCATGCATTGCTTGGAACTGTGCAAAGCAATGCGAAGCTTGTGCAGTAGCTTCCCAAGCCAGTTGAGCTTTTGGATCGACTTGCAAAAAACATGTTGTATTTTCACACATCTGAATTTCTCCTGTTAATGGAAATTCCCAAGCCCCTCCTCCATGAAGTAGTTTCAGCACTTTGCCCGCATTAAAAACCAACCCACCTCACATTGTTAAAGGCTGCTTTGCTGCTACTTTGCACCAATGAAGGGAGCAAACTCTTGAAAAATATTTTGAAAAATATGAGCGAATCCGTCGCATGCGCTCATGCTTGAATCTAATGTGTGGGCTGATTCTCAAGGATCGTTGAAAGAAGCCCATCTTTTAGCCATTGAAATAATAGAAACAGCCTTGAGGTCCCCTGCAATAGCCGTGAAGGGCAGATATAATTCTCACGATTCTTTTATTGCAGCCCGTTGATTCAGTCGTGAGCAGTAGCGAGAATCAATGTTGAAATTTAGTGCGGCAACCCATGAAGAGGTGTTTGAAATTCCAAGAATTGCCTTGAGATCCCGAGGATGCCAGACACTTTGCCAAGCTCCAAGAGCTAATGTGCAACGATGGCTTGTGTCAGAAATTTATAGAATTTGAGATGATGTTCTGCAAATGAAGAAGAGTGCAGCGCAGATTACTGAAGATTATCTGAGTCGCTTACATTAGACAGAGCCACACGTGAAAAGCTTTCTTAATGTCTCAGAAAAAGTATTGGAAGAAGCAGCAGAGTTGGATAGAAAATTGGGGAACATGAAGAAGTAGCATTGGTGGGGGTTCCTATTGTAGTTAAAGATAACCTCTGCACTCACGATATGCCATCCATTGGGGGGTTCTAGGATCTTGGAAGGCTATAGGCCCCCCTATGATGCCACTAAAATCATAAAGCTCAGAGAGACTGGAGCGGTGTTACTTGGAAAAACTAATCTTGATGAGTTTGGAATGGGTAGCTCCACTGAAGGGTCTGCTTTTCAGGTGCAGTCTTCTGTCTCCTCACAATCTTGATAATTTGTTTTTTTTTTTTGGTAAAAGGCTTTGCAGTTTTACGAACATGACATGTAATGTTCATTTTTTTGTCATTGCCCTTTATCATGTGTTACAAGGAAAAGAATTACGGTCTTGAAATGATTGTTTCATGGAGATTATTATGAAAAATTATTTTCCTTGATTAATCAGGTGACATTTGTATTATGGCTTTAGAAAAACCTGTATCCAAAAGAAATCTATGCAAAGTATTTCGTGTCAAATAAAGAGAAAAATGCTACACTGGCCTCCCCTTCCAATTTTTTTTTTGAGATATTTTCGCGAAGGCATCGGAATTCTCGCGAATGCATCGGGATTTTTGCGAATTTTTTGCAAAGCTTTCAAAAACAAATTTCGAGATATTTTCTCAAAGGCATCGGGATTTTTGCAAAATTTTCGCTTCAGGGATTTTTGAGAAACTTTCGTGAAGCCTTCAAGAAAATTTATCGAGATATTTTTGCAAAGGCTTTAGGGATTTTTGCGAAGGCTTCGCCGATTTTCATGAAGGCTTCGCGAAAATTTCGCGAAGCTTTCTTGGATTCCCGAAGGCTTCGCGAAATTGGCCCTTGAAAAATGCGACATTGACCCTCGAAAAAAAATGTGACACTGGCCCACGAAAACGAAAAATGTGACACTGACCCTAAAAAAAATGAGACACTGGCCTCTCCCTCCAGAAAATTTTTTTGAGGTAGGGCATCGGGATTTTTGCAAAATTTTCACGAATGCCTCGGGATTTTTGCAAAATTTTTGTGAAGCCTTGAGGGATTTTCGCAAAATTTTTGCGACATTAGCCCTCCCCCTCCAGAAAAATGCGACACTCCTCTCCCCCTCCTACAAAATGCCTCCCCTCCTGAACAATGCGACACGTCGGCTGACACACTTCGGCCACGTACACACATACATCGGCCACCCGTCAACGAGGAGATACTAAATTTCCAAATCATCGAAAAATCATCGCCCGTCAACGAGATACTCAATTTTCAAATCATCGACCGTGACCTATATCGGCCGCCATTGCCCATCAACGACGGGCACTCTTTACTAGTCTATATATATATTTAAACTTATGTACACTTTTGCGCATGTGTATGGGTGCACCCATGCATTTTCCTCCCCTCACCCATGCATGAGCTTTTTTTAATTAAAAATGATGAGGAGGGGCATGCATATATGGGGAGAGGGCTTTGTAAATAGAAATGTTTTGTTTCTTCAGCTCCCTCTCAAAGCATGATACCTTTACGATCCCGAGACTGCTCCTTTGTCTCTCAAAGAGTCATTTGTCCAGGGCTTTAGTGAAGATGTCAGCAACCATGTCTTTCGTTTCGATGAAGGTGGTCTGCATCATCTTCTTTTTAATTAGATCCTTGATTAAGTGATACTTGATCATAATGTGCTTCGTTCTCGAATGGAACACGAGATCTTTCGTCAGGTGTATTGCAGAGGTGTTGTCCATCTGCAAGACCAGGGGCTCGTTTCTTGTTTCGCCCAATTCGTTCAGAAACTGCCTTAGCCAGATTATCTCGTTGGCCATCTTTGCTGTTGCAACATACTCTGCTTCACAGGATGACTGGACTACAATGGTCTGCTTCTTGCTGACACATTGAACTGTTGCTCCTGATGTGATGGTGCATCCTCCTGAGACGTTTTTACAGTCGTCCTTGAGAGATGCCCAGCTAGCATCGCTATAGGAAAATATCTTGAAACCTGCACCACGACAATAACACAAGCCATAATCCCTCGTTAATTGAAGATATTGCAAAATTCGTTTCGCAATCTTCCAATGGTCGAGCCTGGATTCGTACAGAATTAGTTCATCTTGAATACTGCATAAGCAATGTCAGGGCGTGTGTTGTCTGCAAGGTACATCAATGATCTATCAGCTTCCTATAAGGTGTGAGCTGCATCTGTTCTCTCTCTTCCTCAGTCTTTGGACAATCATCATTCGTCAGCACCATCCCTGCGAGCATTGGAGTGTTCGCTCCTTTGCAGTTCAGCATCCCAAAGTCCTCTAGGATCTTCTAGGTGTATTTGGACTGGTGAAGGTATAACTTACATCTCTCGTAGTTCCTTTCAGTTTGTAAGCCTAGGTAACACCTGACTTCTCCCAGATCCACGATCTCGAAATGTTTCGAGATGTCTACTTTCACCTCAGCGATCAGCTGCTCACTCCTGCAAAAATATCAGAGTGTCGTCCACGTATACATCCACTATGATGATCTGCCCATCTATAACTCTGACACATATATTAGAATCAACCAACAGAGGCTTGAATCCTAATAATCTCAGGGCTTGATCTTTCTTCTTGTACCATTGTCGAGCTGATTGTTTCAGACCGTAGATACTTCTATGCATTCTGCATGCATAGTCAGGAAGTGAATTCGAGACATATCTTGGGGGTTGATCCATGTAGACCTCTTCGTCTAATTCGCCATGCAAGAAGGTTGTCGTCTCGTCCACAATGTGGATCCTGAGGCCATAAGCTGCTGCATATGCAGATAACAGACGTAGGGATGAATGTTTGATGACAAGAGAGAAGGTTTCAGAGTAGTCAATACCGTATCTCTGAGAGAAACCTTTCGCTACCAGTCTTGCCTTGTATTTCGTCACATTCCCATCTGGTCCGTATTTGAGCTTGAAGACCCATTTGTATTTGACAGTCTTGCGCTTATGTGGTAATGGCTCCAATGTCCATACCTGGTTCTTTCTCATGGACTCCATTTCTTTGTTCATGGCTTGGATCCATCTGTCCTTCTTTGGACTTTCAATCGCCTCCTCGAAAGTCTGTGGTTCGCCACTGAATCTGCAAAACTCTTCTGATATGGAAGCTGAACTGCCTGGCACATACCAAGCTGGCGTTCTTCGTGGTCTTGTCGACCTTCTAGGAGATCCTCTTGGGGCAGCAATGCCTTTGCCCTTGTCTGCTCTGCTTGGTCTGGGAATGGGAGACGACTCAAAAATCTTCATTTTCGTGTTCGTCCTCTGCTCCCTCTGTCACTTGCGACAGGTCATAATACTGTCTCTTCATAACTTTGTAACTGACAGGGTCATCGTTGGCCATTGTCCTGCTCTCATCGACTAACATCTCTCACTGTTTTCACAGTGTTTGTGTCTGGCATGTAGATTCTGTAGTATGATGAATTGTTGTCATAACCTACCAAAAATCCTTGCTCGACTTTCTCATCAAGCTTCTTTCAAAGCTTATCAAGAATATGTGCATAAGCTGCACAACCAAAGATTCTGATGTGAGACAGGTTGGGCTTTCTACCCCATCATAGATCATGTGGTGTGTGTGAGGGACACCAGACTTGCCTGTCCTGTTCTGGGTGCAGCTATAGCTACTGATTTAGCCCACAATACCCTTGGAGCTTTCGAGTAGGCCATCATACATCTGGCTGCTTCCATCAGGGTCTTGTTCTTTTGTTCAGCAACACCATTGTGCTGTGGCGTGTAGGCTGCACTCCTTTTGTGAATAATGCCATGATCATTGCAGAGGTCTGTGAAGTGATTCGAGATGTATTCACCATCTCAATCTGTCCTGATCTGCTTCACTTTGCTGCTTGTACATCTTTCAGCCCAATTCACATATTTAGTGAATTTGTCAAGTGCTTTAGATTTATTCTGAATAAAATACACTCTTGCAAATTTGTTGTAATCATCAATGAAAGTTATATAATATTTCGAACCTCCTACTGAGATCACATTGAATGGTCCGTAGATGTCAGAATGCACTAACTCTAGAATCTTTGTCGTTCTGTAGGAGTCTTTGATGAATGGAGTGCACGACATCTTGCCCTTCAAACATGCATCACAGATGGTCGAATTGATTGCATTCGAGATGCTGAACCCTGTTATCGCTCCACGATGACTTGCTTGGTAAAGTGCCATTGAGTTCATGTGACAGAGTCTTTTGTGCCACAGAGTGTTTGGCGAGTCATCATGGATTTGATGCACTTGATCTTCAGGTAGGCGTACCTTCAGATGATATAGGTTTTCTTTCCTTTTGCCTTGAGCGATCAATGTACTGGTACTGGCGTCAATCACATTGCATGCTTCGTTAGAAAACGTCACACGCATTTCTGCATCTGCTATTCTTGCTACAGAGAATAAGTCTTGTTGCAGAGTAGGCACGAACAGAACATCTTCGAGTCGTCTGTCTCTGCCGTTGGTGTTGAGCCATAGTGAACCAATACCGTTCACTTGATGCTTAGATCCATCTCCAAGAACTATGAATCTTGAAGGATCTGCACTTCTGAGATTAGACATGATTCGTCTTGATGTCACGAAGTGTGAGGTGGCTCCTGAATCTAGGATCACCTCATGTGTGTCAGATGTTGATGCTGCACACACGTCTTCACAGATGTAGGTGGTCGAACAATTTCTGTTCGTTCTTTCTTCGTCCATCTTCGAGCTCTCGGGCTCCTCGACATAGGATGAACAGTTGTTGTTCTCCTATCTGCTCTGTGCTGATTTGTTTCTCGGGTTCTGGTGGCAATCCATGACTGCATGACCCTTTTTGTGGCAATGGATACACTCAATCTTGGGATTGAGCCAGCATGTATCTACTGTATGCCCATCTCTTCTGCACCTCATGCAAGTCTTCTTGTCTGCACCTTGCTGCTTTGACTTCGTATGAAATCTGGTGAGCAATGCATCCCACATCTCCTCAGCTTTGGAGAGTGTAGCCAGGTCAAGTGTGAGGCTATCTTCGATGGAAGATGATAGCAAGACTATTGCCTAGCTCCTTGTCTATTGTCGTAGGCATTTCTTCTGTGCCATCCACCCAGGGGAAGAGTCCTTCGCCCTTGAGTATCAAAGATGTCTTAACTTTCCAGGCTAGAAAGTTAGATCCTGAAGAATCAAGAATTGTACAGATCTTGGTCTGCATATTGCTGATTGAAGCCATTGTTTCTTGGAGTCTGTTTCCTCGTTGATGGTTGTTTGTTTGAATGCTTGGCCTTCTGGATCTGCTAGCTTCTTGGCTATGTCAGAATATGACAGGATGACCTGCTCTGATACCACTGATGAGAAATTATTTCGCGAGTGAGGTGATATGCTCTGATATCACTGATGAGAAGGATCGAAGATTTCACGAAGGCGAATCAACCGCGACTCTCTTGCGATTCGGATGGAGTTCAGATGAGATCATTGGACACTGCCAACTGAATCACTCCTACAGTCCTCCAGAATGTAGTCAGGCACTGTTCATCTACGTTTATAAAATTAATGAAGCATTATACATACACATTTTTTGATTCAAAAATTTAGAAAAAGAGGATGCATGTATGGGGAGGATGATGCATAAGCCTCCCTATGCATGCATCCATATTGACCACCCTAAGTAGTGTGTGTTGCATATTGAAAGGCAGATCTCCCATCCTAGGTCTTTTTTTCCTTCAAATGAAAAGCATTTAAATCATGTATTCTTCAAATATGAAATGAAATAAATGGGCATTCTTTCAGTTTTAAGGAAAACTTCTTTTTTTTTAAAGGTAGTGTTGTCCTTTAATTTGCAACACCACTTTAATGTTGTCCATAAGCCTTTATTGAACTCCCTAAACCTTAAATGGCCACCTTTTCATTAATAATTAACGAGCTAATTCAGGTTTGCTAATGAAAACCTCTCTCTCTCTCTCGCTCTCTCCACACACACTCACACACACACTCTCTCTCTCTCTCTATATATATATACACACACACACACACTCTCTCTCTCTCTCATTACAATTCTGAACTCCTGGCAGCGAACATAGAAGGATTTGGTATTATCAGTTTATCAATTTTTTCTTCTTTGGTATTATCAGTATTGGCAGATAATTTACTTACAATGAATTTACAGTTCACTCACACCTCTCGACTGTACCAGGATCGCGACTGTGGATAGATACCCGGGATTGCGAGCAGGCGGGTGTGGATCAATACCAGGATCGCAACTGTGTAGGCTAGGCAGGCACCTCTCTCTGGTAGCGGATCTCTCCCAGGTACCATGCTCTCTCTTTGGTATCATGCTCAGTCTCTCTCTCTCTCTCTCTCTCACACACACACACACACACACACACACACACACACACACACACACACGATCGCGACTGTGGATCAATACCAGGTTTGTGTGGATGTATTTCAGGTTTGTGTGGATGTCACCCTTTGGGACAAAAGCTCCGTTCTTTGTACGTATTCTCAGACTTCAGCCTCACCAGAGGAGTGTTTGCTCCCCTTCCCTTCCTTCAACCTTCAGCTGCAAAAATGTTCTTTCTACCACTGCAAAATATGCAATTCTCTCTTTCTCTACATCCGGCATCATCCTTCTACCATTCCTTTCCCCAAAACATACACGTTGGTTAATAAGCCAATGATGATACAAATTCAAGTAGTCACATTAGGAATCAATCCTCTCTTCATCATTTCTCGGAAATAGACATAAGCAACATCTATTTTACTTGCCTTTGTCAAACCTTGAACCAACGAACGAAAAATGTAAGGATTGGGTTGAGAGGAAACGATCTGTACCATATATTCATATACGGAAAGAGCATCAGTAAGTTGCAAGAGAGCATGTTCAACGATAACCATAAGATATAAGAAGAGAATACACAGCAAGGCCTGCTGGGAGATTTTTGTCTTCGCAATAGAATGCACATCATCTACCCGCCTATTACTAGCATAACAACTTCCACATAATGATAGAATGACGTGGCCTCATAGCAATCTGCTTATCATTAGCTAAAAATATTTTGAGGCTAAGCTAAACTGACTATGAGCCACTCTAATGCCAAGAAGCCACTCTCCAAACAATAAAAAATGAGGCTCACAAGACTATTTATTCTGTCTCAGGCCCTACAGTCTACAGGTTATAGCTGGAGGCCTAATGATGCATATAATATGAAACCTGATATATCTTGGAACAGAAGTAGCGGCTGCCAAAAGTAGGAAATATGTCTGCTAACCATGGGTCACATAGCAATCCAAATTCTCCAAGAGAACCAGAATAATCATCATCGTGAAGAATGCCGATACATGCACTGGGATATCAAGCCAGTTGAATGCACCAAGATGCCACAAAGTTATCAGCATGAACATCTGAAGAATACCACACCAATGGATTATGGAACTCAGCTGTTGATGAAATACCATATACCCAAAGCACTTAGTAAGAGTAAGGATAACACAAGACCTTTGCTACATTAAATAAGATCTCATGTCAACCTGAACATTAACTTTTTAAACAAGATGTCCATATCCCTTGATAACTTTGTAGGAAGTACGACTTACAACCTGATAATGTGGTTGTGTGTACTATATTCATAAGTAGACATGATGTTGGCTTGAAAAGTAAAAAATCCATATAAATGTCCTTGCGCATGATATGTAGTCTATAATCAGTAATGATAGCTTCAATAGCAATTTATTGCATCACTGATAAGGCATCATGAGTTACGAATGTATGCATGAGGAAAATGCGCCCATAAATATAGCATCAATACTTGCTTCGAACACTCCTATTTGTAGGAGCCAGCGCTGGCCAGATTGGTAGGAATGAGTGTGTGGCATATTGACATATACTAGCGCTCCACACATCATGAAATCACTGTAAAGATCTTCATCTACTTAGCCTATGCTCCATCACGATTCTGGAAATGAATGGTAGCGCGCTGCTAGTCTTGATAATCATAGTGACTCGCTACCATATCAGCGATATAGCTACACAATCCTCTGATTTTTGTATATAATATTGCTATAGAAGCACCATAGCTCCATTCCAGCGATGGAATGCAACTGGTTAGCTTGGCATCCAAAGTTTCTTTGGTCCCAGGTTCGAGCCTCCCCTTGGAAACCAAGCAGCATTCCAGCGATGGAATGCAAATGGTTATTGGTAAAAATGATCCTAATCAAATGCCATATGATGTATATGTCTCTGGTTATTAAAGAGCTATGTATAGAAGTTGATATGTTGATATTACTCATCACTATCTCTATTTCATACAGTGTTACAGCATAAATAACATGAAGGGTTTAGACATACTGTTCAAACTCCAGTACACAACAAGGTTAAGGTACGTATAGCACTCGTAACAACTATGCTTCATACTACGCTTTGTTAAAGAAATGGATACAGAAGGTTAAGTTTCTCAACTACAAGCAAATGCAAATGTGATCGCCTCACAAGAATCGGTATCTTCTACCATTCAGGTTAGTAACGCTTCGATTTTCTTTGATAAAGTGTAAAATGCAGGGTGACGGAGTAAGCAACCACTACTCTTGACAAAAGTGTTAAAAAAAAGCAAACTGACTCGTAATTATAGTGGTATAAAAGTTACTTCATTTCCGGCAAGTAATGCTATCAATGTTTACCATAGGGATTATAATAACCCGGTTCTTTTACGATTTTCTTATCAAGAATTTGCGTACACACTTTGTTTTACTTGGTCTCAAAGCCATAGTTGGCTTGTGATTATCAACACCACATAAGGCTACAGGAGGTAGCATTCAGATTCCAAGAGGTTGGATATATCCAAGAACTAGAGACCCTCTGAACATTGGTGTGCCAAATTAACAAGGCTACAAGGAATTTATTGAAGTCACACAACGTTCACAAAACAAAACAAATGCTATGGGATTTTGCATTGTCGTTTGTTGTGAAACTGTTGGGAGGCCAAAATGTACTGTCACGTCGTCCATTCTAATCTATTTTATCCTAGAGCATTTATTCTGGTGCAGCATAGTTGTTTCATTTTTATATATTTCAAATTTTATTTTTCTTTGGAAGTGTATCACTGCATTAGTTTATAGAGGAAAACTTAATTGCCACAAACTTTCTTTAGGTTTGTGCTTGTAGATAAAATATTGACATGAAGACATTCTTATTTACATTATTTACATTTCCAAAGACTCGAATTTGACCAAAGACAAATTTTTTTAAAAACTCGAATTTTTTCAAAGACTCGAATTTTTCAAAAAACTCAAATTTTTCCAAAGGATCGAATTTTTTCGACCCAACGTTGAGCCTGGCAAAGGATTTTTCGACCTTGAATCGGATCGGATCGAATCGAGGCGGGTTTATTCCAACCCTTTGTATATTTTTCGACTCAGAGTAAAGTCTGACCCTTTGTATATTTTTGACCCTTTGTACTGTCAACTCAGAATTTTTTCAAAGAATCGACTTTTTTCAAAGGATCAAATTTTTCCAAAGACTCGAATTTTTCCAAAGACTGGATTTTTTTTCCAAAAACTCAAATTTTTCTAAAGACTCAAATTTTTCAAAGACTCGATGTTTTCCAAAGACTCAAATTTTTCCAAAGACTCGAAGTTTTCAATGACTTTTTTCGAAGGATCAAATTTTTCCGAAGACTCAAATTTTTCTGACCCAACGTTGAGCTTGGCAAAGAAGGATTTTCTAACTTTGGATCGGATCGGATCGAGACGGATTTATTCCGACTTTTTGTATATTTTTGACCTTTGTATATTTTCCGATCCAGAGTAAAATCTGACCCTTTGTATATTTTCGACCCTCTGTATTGTCAACTCAGAAATCCGAATTTCTAACCGACAATATTAGATTTTACAATGGGTTAGATTTCTAACAGGCAGTATCAAATTTTACAATGGGTCTGATTTTATACACTGGGTCAAAAAGTAACGTAGTATCGAATAATATACAAAGGGTCAGAAATTTATATTGGGGTGGAAAATTCATGTACCAATCCAAACTATTTACGCTCACATTTTGCTACACATTTTATATGGCTTATTTTCAAATGCGTAATGTCGTACGTTTATTAGTTAAAGATACGGACCAAAAACCAACAAACTGATCAGTATGGCACTTGCCCTGATATGGTACCAATATGGTTTGGCCGATCGCTTTTAATAACTGTCGGGAAGGGAAGATCGGACTATAAAAAACTCTATCTACACTACAAACTGATTAGTTGAGCTTAACGTATTTTGTACATGGATAACAATTGACATTCAACATTGACACCTGTCTTACTCATTATGCTAACTTGTGCAGTTTTGTGTGGTGGGATGGTGGCATGTACCAGCTGGATGTCTTGAGATATGTTTTGCTTCATGGTATTTTTTTTTTATACTGTATACTTTTCAGCTATGTTTTACCTTGTTGGTCTATGAATAAAGGGTTTTAAAAGGTTTTGGTCTTGACTTGTCAAGAGGAGCTTTGTTCTATTAATCTCTGTCTCTCAGTATCACGTTGAGAGGATCAGTGATACGACAATTATCATTAAAAATTCTTCACACATGGTTTAAATGCTATTTACTAGGCTCTCTCTCTCTCTCACACACACACACACACACACACACACACACACACACAAACACAAGCAGGCACCAAGCATATACATCCATTATAAGTAGGCGTTGTGATTCAATACTCTATCAAATCATTCCTCTAGGCTAAATTGCAGCACAATCATGCAAAGTTTACTAGGATATATGCTGAGGCTTCATATACATTGTCGTGATGCTCCCATTGAGAGCTGTGTGCAATAATATTACTCCTTCATAGTGACATGAAACAACCAATCTCAATCTCTCTCTCTCTCTCTCTCTCTCTCTCTCTCTCTCTCTCTCTCTCTCTCTCTCTCTCTCTCTCTCTCTCTCTCTCTCTCTCTCAATGCTTGTCAAATGTGTAATGTCATACATTTATTAGTTAAAGATACAGACTAAGAACCAGCAAATTGATCAGTATGGCACTCGCCCTAAAACCAATATAGTTTGGCCGATCACTTTTAATGACTGTCAATAAGGGAAGATCGGACTATAAAAATCTCTATCTACATTGCAAGTTGATTAGTTGAGCTTAATGTATTTTGTACATGGATAACAACTGACATTCAACGTTGACACCTGTCTTCCTCACTATGTTAACTTGTGCGGTTTTGTGTGGTGGGATGGTGTCAGGTACCAGAGATCAGATATGTTTTGCTTCACGATGCTTTTTTTTAGTACTTTATACCTTTCAGCTATGTTTTACCTTGTTGGTCTATGAATAAAGGATTTTAAAAGGTTTTGGTCTTGACTTGTCAAGAGGAGCTTTGTTCTATTAATATCTATCTATGCATCCTTGAGGTGTAAATCCAACTATCCTTTGGTCGGGATAGTACCAAACCTTTGTCTTACTTGGATTCATGTGCTAACATAGACCTGTTTTATATTTTAGTCCTTAGGTTGGTATCAAGATGCTATAGGTCTGGGTTATGAGGAGCCCCTTCCTCCCCCTAATCTATTTATACAAACTTTGATCATGTGCATGAAAAAACCTATCATGTTGCATAGTTTTATTAATGGAACAAATCGTAATATCTGTAATGCTGCTAGGCCTGAAGGTAAAGTGCTTTGCTTTACTGACCTTCTGGATACATTATATTGGGTTAAGATGTACTTGGAATTTGGTAAAACCAAGATCGATCCTATGAGTACCATTGAAATGTTGGCTTCAAATTTGGCTGGTATTGCGAAAAAATATGAGAATGAAGAGAAATTTTATAGCTCTCACATGTCTTGAAAAAGAGAACGACCCCCATTCAGTTGAACCCTCTCCTACCGTACTCGATTCACCTCCTTCTCCTCATCCTCTGGTCTTAGATGAACTGTATGAAGATAGTGCCACACAACTTGAAATCTTGTCTCAAGATATTTGCGATATTGGTGATCAATCCACTTTTGAATTTTGCCAATCCAAAAATTGCCAAGTCCCTTTCGTACCTGCACGAATTGTTGAACTCAAATCCACCCGCAGTTCTTACAAACTTTTGAGCTTTGGTGCATGTTTGTCTACTAATGTTTTGTCCTCTTTACTTCTACTTACAACTTATGTTGGTGTTCTACCGGTCAGCAGAGAGTGTGGTCTCTTGCTTAAGTTATTCTTTCTTGTTTCAGAGCCCAAAATCAAGCAGAGGAGACTGATGGACGTTATAGTAATGTCCTGCCTGTTAGAGGACACCAAGGAAGGTCACTCTTGGACTAATGCACATGCATAAACAACCACTCATACATGACAAAGTGTTCAACGTAAAATCAGTGTGCAGATCCGTTGAACAAACAATGAAAATCTACTTTAATGCTGCAAAATGAATTGGATCAGATCCTAAGCTATACTACACATACATTAATCCATAGAATTGAAACAAGAAACTAATCTAACAACATTTTAGTTGTCCAAGGATCAAGAAACACTCATTTCTTGATTCTTGGACAACCCAAGAACATCAAGAACTAGAATGTCAAGAAGATTTACACCACATTTACTTGAATGCTGAAACCTACATTAATCCACAAGCAAGAAAGGAAATCTAATCCACTAGGAAAGCAAGAAAACTAATTCACTCTAAGTTCCACAACCACACACAAAGGGAATGGAAGGACATGATCATAAGAGAATCACTCAAGAAAACATTCATGATCAAGGAGCTCAAAGGATGCACCAAACTTCTGGAGGCTCTTCTCATTTGGACATGGAGTAGATGCATTACACAAAAAGCTCCCTTCTACAAAGGATGAGTCTCTTAAATAAGCAAGAGAGCTCCTTAGGTGGCATCCTAGTGGAATTTCCACATTTCACAAATCACAAGTAGAATAATGCTCTCCACTAGAGGTCACCATAAAAAGGTGGCTCACTCTACTTACTTTAAGAGGGGTCTACTTGCATTTATTACTTTGCCTAGAAATACTAGCCCCTACATGGTCATTCCATCTTTTGGGATTCACCATGAGGCTTACACAGTTCTTGCTTGTCATTCTTAACTAGTACTTCTCGGCTCTCAGCCTTCATTCGTCTCGACTTCTCAAAGACCTCCTCGGTCTAAGGTGAGAGGTGCTTGTGGGTAGCTCTGGCCGAGTATCTTGGGGATTCGTCAGAATTAGGCAACAGTGCATCCTTACACACCTTACTGAAAAAGAAGTTCAGGCTTGTAAACTGGCTGCTCTTAACAAAAATTCCATTCTAGATACTCCTATTGCCTTTGAAACTATCATTGGCATGAACAAATTTGAGCCTTTCCGTTGCCCTTCTGAACAAACATGGGCATGAATTCGTGGACATTTCGACACTGGATTTAATAGAATGAATCTCCACCAAGCCAGAGTTTGGAACTGGAAAAGACCTTTTTTCAAATGTCAATGTGGAGACAAGTGTAAAAAACAGTCCTCCATTATTTGGTTTGACCATGCCATCTGGTACATGATGAATAACCTGAGCATTTTTTTTTCGGACACATCTCCACAAAACCAACTCAATGCCTTTTTCTATGGCTACACAAACCTGCTAGGGATATTGTCAAATCTCATATTACCTTCCTTTATCTATGCCTATACATGATTGATGCATCCATTGAACTTGCCACAAATCCCTCCGCTAAACTCCTTTCACATCTTGGTGATGCCGAGAATATTAGAGAGATTGAACGCCTGTCTAAAAGGCCTAGCTTCTCTACTTTGCAAGGCAAATTCTTCCAAAACTCTAATAAACACACATGCACTTTCAATCTCAACAACCCTAGCTCTGTTCTCTCTGGCCAAGGTAAAAGAAGAAAGTTTACTGGATACAAGGGAAAAGAAGGACAAGAAAGTGGTACAAAGAACGATCTACCAATCAAGAAGCTGAATTTCTATCGGGATTAATATGTTTGTAGGACGAGATGGTATTGGAAAAGAGGGAGGTAATCAAGAATACATTGGATCATTTATAGCTTATTACTAAGGAAACAAAGGAAAAACTCTTTTTACATTTACTTTACTGCAATAGAATGTTTGAGACCGTTCATGTGAAGAAGTTTTATTCTCGCATCTTACTACAATTATTTGGCTTTATACATGAGTCTTTTGATGATATAGTGTTTGGTTGGTCACTATACATGCCGAATGTCAAAATGGAATGATATTTTTCTTATGAAGTTTCTATAATTTTCAAATTGAAAATCTTCAAGTTTGTTCAAGCACTACTTTTAAACGTTTTAAAGGCTTTGTTTCAAATAAGTTCGGTCATGTTCTAACTACAAATTGCAACTTTATCAGTAGTAAGGTCCTTAAATGAGTTGAAATTCCGATAGAATCTAGTGCAGTATGCAGATCACATCACACAATCACCATAGCCACTCCTCATAAGCTCTCAAAGATGGCACAACAAAAGTTATTAGATTACAAAGAAACACTGTACATATAGAGTATTCACAAACTGCATGAAAAGGCAGGTGTGTTAAAATTGGCCTACCACTTGTCAAACTAAGGTCGGGCCCAATATGGCCAAATTCGACCGACAAACTTGGGACATGCCCCCAATATAGCAACTACTGTAAATAACTCTGTACAGGCTAATTCTTCCTATGTGTGGCTACCCGGCTAACCCAAGTAACTCAAAAAGTTCTAGCTTTTGAAAGAAGAAGTGACAACCTCTACAAACTCAGCCACTGTTATTCTTCCAACAATCAAGCTCTTCACACTTCTACTTTTGAATCATCTGATATGCTTTGGCATTTCAGATTAGGCCATTTGAATTTCAACAGTAATTAGCAAATGTTGACTCAGAAACTAGTACAAGATCTGCCTTCTGTTAGCAAGCCAACTTCTCCATGTAAAAGTTGTATAATCAGCAAGCATGCAAGAAGCCCGTTCATTTTAGACTCAGTTCATACTTCCAAATGTCTACTCGATCTTATACATAGCAACATCTGTGGCCCAATGCAGACTGCTTCCAAAGGGGGAGCTCTATACCTCATAACCTTCATCGATGACTTCTCTCGAAGAACTGCAGCCTACTTTCTGAAGAACAAATCAGAGGCATTCAAGTTCTTCATGTAGTTCAAGGCGTCTACTGAAAATCAGACCCATAGGAAGATTAAAGCCCTACACATAGATGGAGGGAGAGAATTTATCTCCATCGAATTTAAAGAGTTCTACGAGGCCAACAGAATACATCAACAATTCACAATGAGCTACTCACCTCAGTCCAATGGTGTAGTTGAACGGAAGAATCAGACACTTATCGAAAGTGCCAAAAGCATGCTGGCCCATGCCTCTCTTTCGAAGAAATTTTGGGCAGAAGCTATTGCTATAGTCGCCTACCTACAAAATCGATCCATCACCAAAGCCTTGAATGGCAAGACACCTTATGAGGTGTGGACATGATCGAAACCATCACTCAAGAACATTAGAGCATTTGGTTGCATCACTTATGCTCAGATCCCTGAAGATCTCAAGAAAAAGCTGGATGACAAAAGCATAAAAATGATTTTTGTTGGCTACTTCCCATATCACAAGGCATACAAGCTCTACAATCTGGAAACAGAAAAATCATTAACTAGCAGAGATGTCATCTTTGTGAAAAATTGATTTATCAACCACAAGGAAAAAGCTCAAGAGATTTTCGATCCAGGTATAGAAAAATCTTTTGATACAGGTATCGAAAAAGATCCCAAGATCGAAAATCAAGAAATCGATACAAAATCAGAAAATGAGACAGAACGTCAACATGAAAAATCACATCAGGGGGTCGAGACTCAACCAAGAAGATCAAATCGACCAAGACAACCTCCATATAGATTTTTGGACGATGCAGCCTACTACTTCGTGCAGGAACCAAACACAGTATCGGAGGCGATGTCTGTGAAAAAGGTGGATCTTGAATGGATCTAAGATCCCAAATGTTTTGGCTAAGATCTTTGCACAACAAGCTACAAAAGCTAGAAATGGCAAAGCATCCTAATGCTACATTTGATGCGCAAGAACTTGAACAAGCATTTTAAGAACTCAAGAAACTATTCAAAGGTACTAAGGGCAGCCAAAAACAACAGCATACTAGCCCTAAAACAATATTTTATCACTTTTGGAAAGCACCCAAGATCATACACAAGAGCTTGAAGACAATGGAGGAAGAAACACTGACAATGATCTAT
The DNA here is from genome assembly GCA_029204225.1 of Diphasiastrum complanatum. Lineage (NCBI taxonomy): Eukaryota > Viridiplantae > Streptophyta > Lycopodiopsida > Lycopodiales > Lycopodiaceae > Diphasiastrum > Diphasiastrum complanatum. The sequence continues at coordinate 1,828 of MU836492.1, read as the reverse complement.
TCATCTCAATGGAACAGTACATAGGTTTCTTCAACCTATTTCTCCATGAAATTCAGCCTAATATAGGTGAAAGAGATGATTCTCTCTCCTCTCTCTAGAACTTAGGACCCAATTTTAGGGCACCACTAGCTTAAAATAACCAATTTTGGCCTATATGTCCAAATGACATGATTTTGGTGTCATTTTGAAGGTCTTGAAGTTTGAAACTTCTTCAATATGAAATATATACTAAAATAAAAGTATCTAGACCTGTTACACACGTGTGAAAGGTCAGTTCCAAAACTATGTGCCAAAATTACCAAATTTGGCCTAAAACTAGTCAAGGAAATGTTGACAATTTTCACACCCTCTTCAACTTTGCTTGCTAGTTTTACAACACTACTTTGATCTAACTTAAGAATGATTTCCATCTTAAGGATAGATCTCCTCTCAATGATCCTAATATGTACAAAACAATAAACTTCATAATTGATATAGATAATGGTGTCCATATCGGATGTTTCACTATTTCTTACATCAATTTTACATTTCAAGATGAAACTAGTCAATGAAGAATAACATTGAATGAGAATGTAATGATTCCTCCATGTTTCCACCTTTGAAATCTCTGTAAAATAGTAGCAAACATGTAACAAATGAAAGTGATGAATGCTTGCTTGCATGTCTTCTCCATATTTCACTTCTTGTGAAGTTTATGTGTTGAAATCCACCAAGAATGAGCCTCCATTGACTTCTTGCCATGAAGAACCATCAAGCCTTGGAAATCCATGAGTAAAAGAGTACAAAAATGATGCTAAGGCAGCTCCATAAGACTCCACATAACTAGTAGGCAGCACTAGTCCTTCTTCAAGATCCATTGGATACAAAAATATGATCATAGATTCACCAAATTTTGACAATTTTCACTCATTGACATAACATAGCTCAAACATAAAGCTAGATGAGTAAAGTAGGTCTAAACACGACTTCCTTGCTACTCCTTTGCCTTTACTTGAGTCTTCAATAACCTGCAAAACTAGATCCTTAGTGCCTTGGCCATTTGATTTTTCTTTGATGCTCTTGACTAGCTCCAAATTGCCAAATTTCAATTGGTGTTGATGAAGCACATTAAGATCAACCTCTTGATCTTCCTTTTGACCATCAAATCCATTGACCAAAACCTGTTTTCCAGAACCATAAATGACATCCATTTCATGAAGACAACCATCCATCTGCATAACATCATCCACACAAGAAGATGTACCAAAACATGTGAGTAAAGCCAAGTTTGTACCTTCCACAACTTGCTTACCCTTCTCATCATATGTAAGCCTTGTTGGCTTTTCCCTTTGCCTTGAGGATCTTCTTGGAACTTGACTTGGAGAGGCATCTCCACCATCATCATCCATAGATCCATCACCTCAAGAAAGTTAGGAGAAACAACATCAAGATTGTTAGTTTCATCCACATCAACTTTCTTTGGCACATTGCCTTCTTCAAAGATGACATCTCTAGAAATGAGAACTTTTCTTGTTGAAGGAATGTAGACTTTGTAAGCCTTGCTTACTTCACTATAGCTAACAAACACACCCTTTTTTTATGAAGGATCTTCTTTAGTTCTATTATCAAGAGTGGTGTTGACAAAACAAGTACAACCAAAGATCCTACAATGCTTGACACTCAGTCTTGTACCATAAAGGACCTTAAAAGGAGTTTTACCATCCAAGGAAGCACTTGTCCACCTGTTACAATGACAGTTACCAAATGCTAAAGCTCCCCCCCAAAAAAGACTTAGGAAGATTTGCATGTAGTCTCATTGCCTTGACACATTCACAAAGGGTTCTATTCT
>MU836491.1:0-28051 GCA_029204225.1 Diphasiastrum complanatum | reverse complement strand
CCCCCCCCCCCCCCCCCCCCCCCCCCCCCCCCCCCCCCCCCCCCCCCCCCCCCCCCCCCCCCCCCCCCCCCCCCCCCCCCCCCCCCCCCCCCCCCCCTCCCCCCCCCCCCCCCCCCCCCCCCCCCCCCCCCCCCCCCCCCCCCCCCCCCCCCCCCCCCCCCCCCCCCCCCCCCCCCCCCCCCCCCCCCCCCCCCCCCCCCCCCCCCACCCCCCCCCCCCCCCCCCCCACCCCCCCCCCCCCCCCCCCCCCCCCCTCCCCCCCCCCCCACCCACCCCCCCCCCCCCCGAACCCCTTGAGCATTTATCGAAAACCCAAAGCAAATAACAACAATAGCTATTGAAAATAAGATCTGTTTGTGACCCATCTACTGCACTTCTGAGAGGAAAAACGCTCGTTTGACATTGATCCCCTAAAAAAAAAATTCAGCCAATAAGCTATTTTCCAAAAAAAAAAAAAAAATGCAATTCTTGGAGGAGAAACGCGGTTTCCGCAATGTCTCCCTCCCAGAAACGCGATTCTGTGCAACTATGCTATCAATTGAAATGTGCAACTGTACAACACATATCCCTTTAACCTTATACAATTCCTTGGACTAATGAAATTGAGACTTTGATCCATAGTTTAGTACCCTCGAGGTCATAAGAGCCATCTTCATCGTCCGATACAAGGTAGTGTAAGAAAAAAATGATAGATATCATGAATACATTAGATCACTCGGTAAGGTTGTATTGAGCTCCCTAGATTTGCAAATCATGATTTGGACCCCTCAACAATTCAATTTAAGCTACAAAAAATCTTTCATAGAGAAAATGAGCAACTACCAACTATTTAATTAATCTTAAGCTTATCTAGAATCTTTACCTCTAAAACATTCATGTGTTGAATATTACACTTTTTAGTAGACTTCTTGGTTTTCTTTTAGTGTAGTTGGTTAGCTTGTGCAATTTGCCAACAATGACAATTTGATTCAAGCTATGTGGCACTTCAAGGCTGTCAGTTCTTTTTTTAATAGATCCTTGTATCAATTAGCCAAGTTCTAGTAATCTATTATTGTTTACGAGAAAATTAACATTGTAGTGAACTTTTACTAAACATCTAGAATGCTAACACAATTTCATGTTGTACAGGAGCCCACACTTTTGGATTTTCTCATTGTAACGAGTTTCAATCTCGCTTGTATCACTTCAACAAAGAAGCCACCATGGATCCATCCCTTGACACAGAGTTTGCTAACGGCCTAAAGCAAACATGCCCAAGACATGGAGGTGATCCCAACATAGTTCAACCCTTTGATCCATGACACCATTTACATTTGACAATTTGTACTATCAAAGCCTTTCAAAGCACCAAGGTTTGTTAACTTCAAGACCAAGTTCTTTTTGATGATAATAGAACAAGAGCACTAGTCCAATTATATGAAAAAAACCAGACATCCTTTTTTGATGCATTTGTTTCTGGTATGAGAAAACTACAAGATATTGAAGTGAAGACTGGACAAGATGGTGAATTAAGAAATGATTGTAGCAAGTTCAATTCCTAAGCGCCTATTGCATATATACCTAGATTTATGATATAATCAATAACATTGATCTACATCTATTGCCCAAATACGTATGCATGTTAATCTAGTGGATTTGAGTTGGTGCAACTATATAGGTTACAAGAATTTGTTGAATATCTCTTGTCATGCATCTCAATACTTTTTTCTTGAATTTTGTCTAAGGTTTACAAAGTAATAAGCCATAACATGTTACAGGGCTAAGCTTACACAATCTTAAAGTTTTATAGTTTATTTAAGTCTAGAAGTAAAATAAGCTCAATGTAATCGACATATGTCCATTTGTTTCATGATGCTACATTAATTTTTAAAACTTAGCTAACCAATCCTAAAAAGGGATTTGATTTTCACAAAGCATCACTTACAGCAAACAGTACAAATGGAAGTTTTAACTTTTGATTTCTTCGCAATCACAAAATATTTGTGCTACAAGACAGACTTTAACACTATCAAGAATGACTTAAAAGAACCTTCCACTTTCCAACATTTTCTCTACTTCAGATTTCAAGATATTCATCTTTCGGGCTCAAAAATATTATGCTGAAAAGAACCTATAGATAGTGTCAAAGATTACTAGTTGAAGGGAAAATCCCTTGATTAAAGTTTCACTTTTGATTATTTTCCAAGCACAAAATTTGGTCTCCAACAAGTGGAATATTTGTGAAGATTGGTTGAATCTTTTTTTGATGTTTGAAGTTCTACTCCATTTGCCCACCAAAACGAGATACAAGAAAAAACTCACTTCCTAGTTTCAAAGATGAACTTTGCATTCTCAAACTTGCAACTAATTAACTAGTTAAATTTTGCTAATTGATTGCAAACAAGATATTATGAAACATCTACTCTTTAGTATCTATCTATGTATCTATATCAAGAGTGACTATTGACTATAGTACTATTGCAATTCAATTGGAAAATGGAATATTGGAATTTATAAGATTATCATGGATGACTTCCAAAATGATATTCTTTGCAAGATAAGATATGGAATCAGAACACAATGCGATGAACATAATAAGATCTATATGTAATTCAATATATTTATCATATTGTAATGCATGTATGGAGGATCTTGAAGATACAAGCCTATTGCCACCCCTTGATTCCTAATTTTAATCCAAATTGATAATAATGATGAGTAGGAAATCTTGATGGGAGATGTATAAATCAAGGATCTACTTTTTCAATTCATGACTTTGAGAATCACACATGGAAGTATCAACAAAAGCTTATGCACATTAAGATATCAATCATCAACATTAATTAGAAATCAAGCACAAGAAAAAAAATGTGGCATTTATCCACATGATACAGACACATTAGGGCTTACACTATGAGAAATATGGCAAAATATAGCTTGATTAGGCCAAATTTATGTACATAATGTCAAGTTTTTCAAGTGCATTTTCCTAGATTCTAGCTTTTCTCAAGAGGTGCAATTTGATTGGATGGCCATATATTTGTATGAGACCTTAGGAGGAGCCAAAGGATAACTGGATGTACTATCCCACACTTGCAAAATAGTTCAGGTCAGTCCAAGCCTCATGCTTTTTGTATATGCTCCAATTTTGAGCTCATTTGGTAAGAACAATTTAAAAAGTTCTTGAGGATTTTGCATCAAGCTAGTCTCTCTCTATTTGCATGCATTTTGGTGGATTCAATGCTTTAATAAGTGTTAGTACTTTTCTCTCTAGCCTCTCTCCATATAGTAGGTTGAGTCTCACACGTGTGAAGCCTATTTGATCATTTACACTTTGCTTTAAATTGCTTTTGCTTTTAGATCTACATTGTATCAATTCTAGGTGCTAGTTTTGATGGAGATAAGGATAGTAATGCAACCAATATAACAATGATCCAATCAGCCTTCAATAGGGTGTTTTGGTCATTCATTCTTCTTCCTTGAGAGTCTACGGACAATCTGCTCAATATTGTTCCAAGTATCATGGGATTTTGCACACCATTGCATTCGGGCATGTTGAAGTCTTCAAATGATCTTTTGAGTGTACTTTTGTTGGTGAAGATACAACTTACCACCTTCAAAGTCTCTCACAATCTGCAAGTCTAGATAGATTCTAGCTTCTCCTAGGTCAACGATCTCAAATATTTCAGAAATGTCTCTTTTGACATTTAAAATTAACTTATCTCTTCTTGAGAAGATAAGTGTCATCAACATAAACAGCTAAAATGATTATTTCCTTTTGGACATATTTGATATAGACATTTGATTCAGCAAATAGAGGTTTGAAGCCTATGGAACGTAGTGCTTCATCCTTCTTTCTATACCATTGTCTTCCTCCCTGTTTGAGACCATAAATGCTTTTATTCATGTGACATCCGTATTCTGGATATTCTTTGCTTACAAAACCAAGTGGTTGGTCTATGAATAAGTCTTCTTCTAATTCTACATGCAAGAAAGCAGTTTTCTCATCCACAATATGGATTTTAAAATCATGAGCCACTGCATACGCGAATAACAAGCGAATTGATGTATGTTTGACTACTGGTGAGAAAGTATCAATGTAGTCGATCCCATACTTCCTTTAGCAACCAACTTTGCCTTGTATCTGATGTTTTCTCCATCAAGACCTATTTTGATCTGATGATAGTTCTGTGAAAGTATTGTACTTTAGGACCATAAATGGATCTACAAAAGATCCACAAGAGTGATTGGATGCTTGCTTAACAATTCACCAAAAAACTAGTCATCAAAAAGTTGATCTAGATTGGCAATTTGACAAACAACAAGCATTAACAATCCAAAGCATTGATCAACATTGAAATCCGAGCCCACATGTGTGTACTACAGGCTGTAGTACGGCCTTCAACCTGAGAAACCTTAAACTTAGGTGTAGGTCCTATAAAGTAGGGATGACCACCAAATAGACATGACCAACTCTTTTGACTTGACCTAACCTACATTAGGAATGGGTTGCCACGTGGCATCTTGGCCTTACATGTGTGGAACCCAATTATACACAATATTTACAATGTTCTACATGGTCTTTGATCAAGCTAGATTTGCCAATTTTTGGCAATTCTTCACACTCCTCCTCAAATTTAGCTTGATCTATTTACAACTCTCTTGATAGATGAATGAGAGCTTTTAGAAGTGTCTAAAAAATCCAGCTACAAACAAGGAAATTTTGAGACTCCAATAGAGAATGATGTCCATGAAGGATCTTTCACCACCTCTTAGAGGATCCCTTACAAGATGTTCCATAAATGTGTCTATATACATGTAGCACACTTCAAAAACTATACATCATGCCAAGACATGGATTCCAAGGCATTTTGTGCACTTGAAGATACATCAATTAAAATTTTAAGTGCATAAATAATGTTGCCAGAGACAACTTGCCTTGCTTGATCCATATGATTGAGCCTTGATGGCTCCATCTTGATACTCAAGGTTCTCCTTGGAGTCCTTGGGTCTTAAGCTTGCTCCTCCACTTGACTTGACTCTAAACCATCAATGAATTGAATAAGGTGTTGATCCAAAGGTGCTTTTTCAAGTTTACAAATCTGCCACTTTTTAAAGATCACATTTCCACCATTGACAACTTCTTTGATGGAAAACAAGTAGATTCTACAATCTCTACTTGAAGAGCAAAACACTACCATTATTCCTATCATTGAAATAGGATAATCTTTGGTCCTTACATTGGAATGATCATGCTCAAAGCATGTGAACCCAAAGATTTCCAATACAAATGATGTTTCATCTTTTATGACACTATTCAAACTATTACAAAAATAGTTATCCATGAGATTACTTTATCAACAACAAATGGAGATTTGAAAGCATCTAATTTCATTGTCTTGTCATAGAGAGTACTAACACCATAGATCTTAAAGATAAGCAACAAGTCACTCCATGTCTACTAATACTATCTAACAAGTACTCAAAGATAGTAGACTCTCCAATGCTCGCCACCCTTGCAAGATGCACACTTGAATGGACAATTTGCATGCAATTTGATGACTCGGCCATTGTCATTGAGGACTCCCTTGGAACTCTCAAGCTTTGAGACTAATCCTCAAGATCTTCCTCCTTTTGATGCTCCTCCTCAATGCAAGCAAGATCACACTTTGCCAAGATCTCCTCTTGAGTGATCTCCTCCTTTTCCAAGCTCATTCTTTCAAAAGCAACACTAGCTTCCAACTTAAACAGCCTTCCATGTTTAAATCCCTTTGCAATGCAAACATCATTCTTCAAGATGAAGCAAACACCATGCTTAAAGTGGACATCCAAGCCACTTTCTAAAAGTAGACCAACACTAAGCATATTCTTGATGATTGATGGTACATAAAGGACGTTTTCTAGATCCATGCATTTTGAGGATTCTAGATACAAAGAGATGGTGCCAACACCATCTATCCTACACTCTTTATCATTTGCAGTAAAGACAAACTTTTTAGCATCATTGAAAGAGTGTAAGGTTGAGAAAAAGTCCTTTTCACAAGACATGTGGGAGCTAGCCCCACTGTCGATCCACCAATTGTCTCTTGAATTGCTATTGCTTGTTGGTGAGGATGTAGATGCCATCAAGAATACATCTACTTCATCCTCCTCCTTCTCCTTTTCAAGGTTTCCTTGTTTGTCCTCCTCCACTTGTGCTCTTAGCCTCTTGTAGCATTCAGATGCATAATGCCCCTTCTTTCCACAAAAGAAGCATTTCCGCTTTGACTTGTCCTTTGAGCTTGATGCATCATCCTCTTCTTTGGCCTCCTTTGGACGCTTCTTCTTTCCATTGGTCTTCTTTTTGCCCTTGAATGAGAAATTGGCTTTCTCATCATCATCCTGCAAAGACAAGGAACTCATCCTAGATTTTGCATGGAGAATCCTACACTCTTCAACCACTAATACACTGTGAAGTTTTTCTATAGTTGGCAAAGTGTCTTGGATGGCAAAACTTTGGACCAAATTTGCAAAGTCATCTCCTAGACCATTAAGAACAATTTGTACAAGCTCTCCATCATGAATCTTCTCTCCAATGGAAGCCAACTCCCTAGCTAGAGACTTGATTCTGAGTACATAATCTTGTGCACTCTCCTCACTTCTCTTCATGCTTTGCAAAATCTGATTTCTAAGCATGAGTACTCTTGAAGTGTTACTAGATTCATAGATTGATTTTAAAGACTCCCAAGCCTCTTTAGCACTAGTACATGTTGATACTTCTCTCAACAAATCATTGCTCACATTCATCTTCACACAATGAAGTGCAAGCCTAGATCTCTTCTTGTATCTAGCTAACTCCTGTGCACCTAGAGGTTCATCTTCATCTTCAATCAAGAACTCGTGAAGGTCTTGGAGCACCAAGAGTGACTCCATCCTAACCTTCCAAATAGCATAATTTGTAGAATTCAATCTCTCACTAGCTTCTAGAAGGTATGCTCCAGCAGATCCCATCTTACTAGTGACTTCTACAAACAAGAAATAGATTTGATTGACTTGAAACTCACAAAGGTCTCACACTTCTAGTGTTTCACTCAAATTTGATTTCTAATCCAACAAATGGACTTATAATCACAGTTCTATCACTCCCTCACAAAGCTGGAATGAAGATAAGATGAAGTGAAAACTACTTTCAAACAAATCTTGCCAAGAAATGAATTTGATTGTCTCTAGAAACTCACTAAGGTCTCTTTCTTGTAGTGTTTCACTCAAATTAGATTTCTAATCCAACAAATGGACTTATAATCTCAATTCTAGCACTCTCTCACAAAGTTGGAATGAAGATAAGATGATGTGAAATCTACTTACAATCAAATCTTGTCAATTTTGGCTATTTTTGGACAATAACATGACTAAATCTTCCTCACACTTTTTGATGTACTTTCAAGACCTGTAAAACAAGTTTAGAGGACCTGATTTCAGCCTATATTAATTATATTTCATGACCCTATGTCAAATCTAATCAATGGCACTCAATCTTGGTAGCTTATCCTAAGATTTCCACCAAAAATTACATCAAAAGCTCACAAATTGAATTTCTTTGGATAAAATGAATACCATGCATTAAATGTAGCTTCAGAGGTGCCCACACATGTGGAAAGTACGGATTTGGAGCCCTACCAAGTTTGGGATCAAATCTCCTCACCAAAATCAAGATTCTAGCTTGCCCTCTCAATACTAGTTTTTAGCACCAAAACTTGCTAAAAATGGATTTGCATTAGATCAATGGCTCATGCTCTTGTACTTGGCTCTGATACCATGTGAAAGTACTGTACTTTAGGACCATAAATGGATCTACAAAAGATCCACAAGAGTGATTGGATGCTTGCTTAACAATCCACCAAAAAACTAGTCATCAAAAAGTTGATCTAGATTGGCAATTTGACAAACAACAAGCATTAACAATCAAAAGCATTGATCAACATTGAAATCCGAGCCCACACGTGTGTACTAAAGGATGTAGTACGGCCTTAAACCTGAGAAACAAGTACAAATTGATTTGATTTCATTTGGATCACAAAAACTCAATGTACATAGTGAACTAGCTTGAGATTGCCAATGAGCTCCAAAAATTTTCTATCTTCTCACTATGGAGAGAGGGAATACATAGCAAATTCGACTTCCTTCTTGAAGTTAGGTGGATTTCCAGCATGTAATAAGGAAGTTAACTCACTCTTCTTGACCTAAAATGAAACCCTAGCCTAGATCCTAGAGTTATGCTTGGTAGGTAGCTAGTTGGTCAAATTTTCACATTAAACTTAGGTGTAGGTCCTATAAAGTAGGGATGACCACCAAATAGACATGACCAACTCTTTTGACTTGACCTAACGTACACTAGGAGTGGGTTGCCACGTGGCATCTTGGCCTTACATGTGTGGAACCCAATTATACACAATATTTACAATGTTCTACATGGTCTTTGATCAAGCTAGATTTGCCAATTTTTGGCAATTCTTCACAAGTTCTTCCTCCATTGCCTGAATCCAGCAATCTTTATCTAGTCCATCTATAGCTTCCTCGAATGTTTGAGGTTCGTCAGAGAATCCACAAAATTCGATGGCCGTATTAAAAACATCTTGACCATATCTTTCTGGTGGTTTTTGTTGTCTATCTGATCTTCTTACAAGTGGTTTCGAGTTTGATCTTGCAGGTTTTGAGTTTGATTCGAGATTTTCTACTAAAATTCGAGCTGGTGATTCGAGTCTGTCAGGCACTCGATCTTGACCTCCCTCTAAATCTGGTAACTCTCTTTCATCTGTTGCTTGTATTTCTTCTGTTGTCGTTGGCAGCTCATAATAATTTTTGAGAATTCTGCTATGTATTTCGTCTCATCAAATTTAACATCTCGAACAATTTTTATCTTGCCAATTTCGGGTACATAAACACGATAATATGACGAATGTAACTCGAATCCTACCAGAAAACCTTGTTCTGTCTTTTCATCGAGTTTCTTTCTCAGCTTATCTGGTATGTGCATATATATTGTGCATCCAAATGTTCGAACATGTGCAAGATTTGGCTTCAACTTCCACCTTATCTCATCAGGAGTTTTATCCGATATCCGAGATTTCAGAATATGATTCTGAAGATAATTTGATGTAGCCACCGCTTCTGCCCACAACTATTTTGGTGCTTTCGTATGAGCCATCATACACCTTGCAGCTTCCATTACTGTACGATTTCTTTGTTCAACTATTCCATTGTGCTGAGGTGTGTAAGCTTTGAATTTGTTGGAAATGTACTCACCTCCACGATCTGTGCAAATTTGCTTCAATTTATTGCATGTCTGCTTCTCAGCCCAAATCGTACACTCAACAAATTTTTTGAAAGCTTCAGATTTGGTACGAATAAAGTATACTACAGCAAACTTGCTGAAGTCATTAATAAACGTAATGAAGTACTTTGCATCACCCAATGACAATACTCCAAATGGTTCACAAATATCTGAATGCACAATTTCAAGTACCTTAGTTGCTTTATAAACATCCTTACTGAAAGGTGTTCTAGTCATCTTGCCTTTAAGACAGGATTTGCAGGTAGTTTGAATATCTCTACTTTTGATTTTGACTCATTGAATTCTCTGACTTTTATTGGCTTGGTAAAAGGCTTCCATGTTCATATGACATAGCCTTTTGTGCCACAGTACATCTGTTGATTCCTGAGTTTGACTGACTTGTTCGATTCTTGTTTAAATGTTCAGGTGATACAAATTTCCTTCTCTGCTACCTTTAGCAATCAGGTTATCAGAATCTTCCTTGAACAATTTACAAGAGTTCTTTGTGAAGGTTACTAACATGACTGCATCAATTATCTTAGCTACAGATAGAAGATCTTTATCAAGAGTAGGGACATAGAGAACTTCCTCCAGTTTCTTGTCTCCCTGATTCGTGTCTAGCCATAATACACCAGTTCCATCAACCATGTGTTTAGAACCGTCTCCAAGTATAATGAATCTTGAATCGTTCGTCTTCTTGTACTCATACAAAATTTGTTTCGAGAAAACAAAATGTGAGGTGGCTCTCGAATCAAGTACTACTTCTCAAATTGAATTAGATGAACAGCATACCGTTCAGTACTAACATAAGCTGCTGAATTCCTTGTTGCTCTGTCTTCTGTTGTTCTGGAACATTCTGCTTTGTATTTGACATAGTTTGAATCTGAAGGTTTTAGGAAGATTGGATGTAATTGATATCAATGAAATTTAGTTGATAAAGTAGTGAATCTTGCTTCAGACATGGATAACAACTGATGCTCAACTATGACACTTGTCTTTCTCATGCAACTGGCTTGTGCAATTTTGTTGTGTGGGATGGTGGCAAGTACTGAGCTGGGCATCTTAAAACTTGCTTCGCTTTATGATACTCTTTGTACTGTTTAACTTTATACAGCTGTATTTTTACTTGTTATGCTATAAATTGAAGGGTTCAAAGGGTTTGTTCTTGACTTGTCAAGAGGGACTACGTGAAATCGTGTTACTCTCTCTCTAGCATCTCTGATGGCACCCGACTAACCTTTGGTCGGGGTAGTACCTAACCTTTACCTTTACTTGTATTTTATGACTAACATGGTCTGTCGTATGGTGTAGTCCATAGGTTGGTTTCATGATGTAGTGACTCTTGGCCATGGGCAACCCCTTCATCCTCCTAGTCCTTTTGTTCAGACTATTATATGTTGCATAAAGAAAGCTATTGAAGTTCACAAATTGATTACTGCTTATGATATGACTACTTGTAATGCAGCTGGCCCAGATGATAAAATTATTTGCCTTGTTGATTTGATTTGCATCATAGATTGTAATACGCATATTCAGAAAGTATTTGCTTGCCTGGAAAAAGAAAATGGTGACTCCTCTACTGATACCTCTGTCCCAACCACTGCTCCTGCTTCACCTTGATCTTTACCGAAGACCTTGATGTAGATAGTGCTTCCCAGTTAGAGTCTTTCTCACAAGAAATCTGTGATGTGGGGAATCAATCTACCTTTGAATTTTGTCAGGCCAATAGTTGCCAAGTACCATTGGTACCGAGTCGTGTCATTGGGTTTAAATCTGCAAAGACTGCTTATAAACTTTGGAGCCTTCCATCTATCAACTTCCTAGCACCTATCTCTATTGAACTCTGGATTGCTCTTGCTCATCTCACTGATGTAGAAGTCCAAGCATGCAAGCTTGCTGCTTTGCATAAGAATTCTTCTTTTGATACTCCTAGTGCCTTTGATACTGTTATCAAGATGAGCAGATTTGAACCTTCAAGATGTCCTTTTGAGCAGACCTGGGCTAAAACTAGAGGCCATTTTGACACTGGCTTTAATAGAATGAACCTTCATCAAGCTAGAATTTGGAACTAGAAAAGACCTTTTTTTAAGTGTAGATGTGGTGATAAATGCAAAAACAATTCTTCTATCATATGGTTTGGTCACTCTAACTGGTACATAATAAATAATCTTTCATTTTCTTTCCTGGTGTGTCTCTACAAAATCAGTTAATGCCTTCTTCATTTGGTTGCATAAACCTACTAGAGAGGTTGTCAAATCCCACCTTGTCTTTCTGTACATCCGACAATACATGATTGATGCTGCCATTGAACTTTCCATAAGCCCTACTGCTAAGCTCCTGGGACACCTTGGCGACGCTGAAAATGTTCAAAAAATTGAATGCCTTTTGAAAAAACCCAGCTTCTCTACTTGCAAGACAAATAGTTCCAAAATACTAGCAAGAAAACGGGTTCCTTCAATCTGAACAATCCAAGCTCAGTCATATCAGGCAGCAGCAATAATAGGAAGAGAAACTATTTTTCGAACAAAGGCAATGAAGGGCAAAGCAGTGGCGGTAAGGGGGATCTTCCTATCAGAATACTGAACTTTTACCGTGACTGATCCATGTGCAAGAGGACATAGAAGAAACAAGGATATTGGAGGTTAGTAAAATTGGTAGACGACGACTAGTGGTTAGAAAAAATAGAGGAATGTTTTTTTTGCATTTACATTATTATAACAGATGATTTGAGAGGATTGATGTTAAACGACTATATGCTAGAATCTTACTTCAGATTTTTGGTCATATTGATGAGACTTTTGAGTTTATTGTGTTTGATTGGTCTTACTTTCCACATTTGAAGCATGAATGGTATAAACCCTTTCGAGTCTTTTGTGATTTCGATGTTGACAACATCCCACCTTGTACTTGCATTGACAATAAGCATTTTAAAGAGTTCATTTTTGGAATTTTTGGGCATGCTGTCTCGATGGATACTGGAATTATTAGAAGCAATGTTTCAAAGAATGACTTGAACAAAGGACTTAATCACATCCCATCGCGTCAATTTAATATAAATGAGGTAGCTTGGATGGTTTGAATCGGCAAATTTTTTTACCTACTTATCAAAATATTGATCATGAGATTGTTATGGAACATGCCTTGATTTGCAAAGATGTTGTGACAAACGATTTGAAAAATACCAAGTGGCTGCATGGAAAAAGTATAACGAATAACAAACTTAAAAATGCCATTGATGAGCATAATTGGATTACTACTGATCTGTATGTAAATGGTGTGGATAAGGCTCAACATAACCCATGTTTTATGTGCATCTATTTTATAAGGAATTTTGCTTTAGTTAGATTGTCTAGTCCAGATTTTGCCCCGTTTTCGAAAGAAAATAACAATACACTAGACATGGCCATGGTTAAGATCTGAGATACATTTGCTACTAAAATACCTGACTTTTCAATAGGGAAAGAAGAATTACCTTTCTTACTTTGTGCTTTCAAAACACATAAAAATGCGTTCAGATGGATTACAAACGCACATGACTGCTATTTTTCTAAGTTGGCCACGTTTATTTCTGGAGCTCTTGGTATACTAACTCCTCTCCTTATGGAGAGGGCAGGCCTTAAGGATGCGAAAAACTTGTAATGAGGCATCGTGAAATTCTTAATGGGCAGAAAATTGAGAGAGGGAAACCAACCACATAAGAGAGACAGGCATGGTGCCGCATTATGCTAACGGACATGGTGAAATAGTTCATGTCTACTGGTTCAACTTTCTGGAAGTTCGAACTAACCAAGCTCAAGGGATGCTTGGAGGGGGCCTCTCAAGGTGAATGAAACCTCTTCTCTTAGTCTCTTCTTTTCTTGCTTTTCATCTAACTCTCTCTTTATGTTGAATACACGAATGGTATCCAATATATATACATAATATTACAGGTGTGCAGATGTGAAAGTACATAGTGGATGTGTTGTTTGTAGGAGATCATGGGTGGCTGCAATCGTTGTCCAATTTGTTAGCGCAACTGCATGGAGTGAGCGTAAAAAGGGTGCGATGTCAGCCAGTGCTGAAGTGAACTTTGGTGATGATGCGAAAAGTGGGTCACTCTTACGAATGGCCTTAGGATAAGATTTACAAGGTGCCTTAGCTTTTAGGACACCTTCGGCATTCTGTAGGATAGTGTCCCCTTTTCGTCTGTCACCATAACCTATGTAAAAACACAGTGTTTGCGATTCTTTCGCCCTTTATTCGTCTGTGCGAATTTGTGTGTAAATATGCAGGCTGCTTGACAACGTTAGTAGATATGCAACAAGAATGGAGGCAGATTAAAAATGGGATTTAGGAGAGTAGAAGGAGTAAATCCAACATGAACACATTTTCTCAATGAAACCATTAAGATCCTATTTGAGGACTTTTTTTATTCATTAGTACTCTATATTATCCGAGGGGTAATGGACAAGCATAATCTTCCAAATAAGATTGTTTGCAGTATTATGACAAAACTAGTGGAAGCAAGTCATTCTGATTGCGAACATAAACTACTTGCCACATTATGGGCATTCTGAACTGCTTATAAAGTTAGTATAAATCAGACGCCATTGCAACTTGTTTATGGTCAAGATGTAGTTATGCATAAAATTTGTGAAACCAAATTGATGGCAGCTCATGCACTAGCAGAGAAAGCTCATCGCAAGGCGTGGCATGATCGTCATTTACATAAGAAGGATCTGAAGGAAGGATATCTAGCTTTGATGTATAAAACGAAATTGATCAAGGGAAAATTGAAATTCACAAGTGAAGAATCGTACAAAATTAAAGATCATACAAGTTAAAGGATCATCATATTGAGCAGTGGTCTTGGAACACCTGGATGGTCAAAGATTTGACACTCTTGTTAAGGGCAGCCGATTACACGAGTTCTGACAGCCTGAATCCCCCATCGTGATCACGGATCTGATCATTTTATTTTTCTTTGATTTTACGATTTTGTTGTTTTTACTATTTGTTTTACCTTTTTGAAAAAAGACAATATTTAAAAAAATAAAAAAGAAAAAAGAAAAAAAGAAAAAAAGAAGAAAAAATGATGAGCAAAATTCAAGAAAGTCATCAGATCAGAAAAAAAAAAAAAAGTATTTTCAAGAATCAGTTTTTTATGAAAAGTGTCATAAAAATCACTATTTGAGTCTGATCTTGAACAAAGTCATATGAGCGTTCACCAAGTTGCCAATCTATACATCCAGTTCAGATCTAGCTATATTGAACTGGGCAAAGGTTGGTTTATAGAGAAAGTACAGAATTTGTTGTTAGGTGAGAGTTCAGATCCATGTTACCTTGGGAACCTTCCCCGATCATGTTGCGCTCATTATGAACCTTCGCTGACTTGACTGATGGATTCAGAAAAAATTAGGTTGGGCGAAGGTTGAGAATCTGAAAATTGTCATTTAGGCGTAGGATGCACCTAGCAAGGGTTGAACCTTCACTATACCTATAGAACCTTCGTCGAGCTACCCTATTGGTCAGGAACCTTCACCAAATATTTTGGAAGCTATTTTCACAATACTTAACATGCTTACCAATTTTTGTCCAAAATTGAAAAGCCAAACTAGTAGTTTGTCTAATAGACCCTCGAAATTAACATATAAAAGGGCCAATTTCGAATTCATTTCTCACCAGTGCTAGTGAAGCTCTTACGAAATTTTCTCGCGACCAAACTTCCTCCACACTTCCAAACAGCCTTCTAAGAAGCTCTCCAGCCTTCTACTCTTTGTTTTTACTAGTTTCTTTACTGTTACCATGTCATCTACCAATTTAGATACCTTCGCTTCACCCCGTTAGTTTTGTGTGATGTTCCAACCTCAATGGATATCATGGCGCTGCCTAGCATTGGAAAGGTGGCTGAATGGATGAATCTCATCGAGCCCTTGCTCAAAACGATCGATATTCATGCCATAGCCTTTTCAAATAAAATAAGTATGGAGTTTATTAGCATGACTTTCGATACTTGGAACAAAGCCAAAACTAAATTTTATATCACCTTCCCAAGGGGTAGTGCACAATGTTGGGAGAGGAAGAGAAGATGCGGAACAACTCCTCCAATGTGGGCTACTAATAATTATCAGCAAGAACAATCTCGATGAGGAGGAAGAGATCAAAATGTTGAATAGGATCATAGCTCATGCGTTGAGGACCGCTGAACTAATTTCATACTCAATAAATTCTCTGATTTGAGTACAGTTCACTAAAGAGGATAGATACTGTATAATACTACTATCAATTAGTTTGCAGGATAAGAATAATTCAGAATGCAATGTGATAGTGCAAAAAGATAGTGTTCATTCCTCAAGCGTCAGAGACTGTCATCGTCCGATTGAATTCTAAGGAGTCAAAAACGTCCGTCAATCAATCAAACTGAGTGAACGAGTTGAGAAAAGCAATTGAGAGAGTATAATCAATCACAATACGCACATATCATATTAGACACTGATAGTGGAAGTGTTGTTGATATTATATACTAATATGAGAGCATTTGCTCAATATGGAGCATCAACAACACAAGTGGTTATGAGCATATTCTGTACCGTGACTGACAAGTCAGTTAGGGTGCATGAACCATCTAATATTGAGGGTGGGTGATAACACAATCTCTCCAAGATGATATCCTATCTTGCCACCCTTAGGTATTGGGAGCTCATCATTGTCACTATAGTGGTGGTTCAAACTACTCTCCCCTCTCTTCACTCAATGCTTCTTGGTTTCCAAGAGGAGGCTCGAACTTGAGACCAAAAAAACTTTGGATGTCAAGCTAACCAATTGAGCCAACCCCGTTGGATCTCTTCACTCAATGACCATAGCTTGACATAAAAGAATGCTACATTTATGTGTAGCCTTGGTGCTCCAAACAAGAGCAAACCTTTTGTCATTTTGACTCAGGGTAGAGGCATGGCCCCACTCATTCAACGATTAAGAAGAGATGCAATATTCCATCATATTGTATTGATGTATCCAAAAACATGGATGATTTTGCATGTCCCCAGTCTCATTGGACGACTAATAAATATTCTTGCAATATTCCATCATCATGTGTCCAAGATCATGGAGATTACTTTTTCTCCCTCAAAACTTGGTAGCACCTGTAGTGTCGAATCTTGTAGTCGTAGTCGTAGTCGTAGTCGTAGTCGTGCTATTGAAGTAGAGTGAACAAAAAGAGCAAAAAAATGAAGTGAATATTTTGAGGGTGCCCAACATAAAGAGAAATGTTGCTAGTTTTGACATCATGAAACCCTAGATGGCCAGCAGGCCAAGATTTCTCAAATTGCCTTCCCCCCCCCCCCCCCCCCCCCCCCCCCAACCCTCGCCCTTTTTGGTCTTGGTCCCAATCAGTTTTGTGCTTTCCGATAAATTGTAGCATTTCACCTCCATTCTTCTACTTCTCGCTAAACCTAATAAGATCCTCATATTATCATGAAGGTGTCTGCTTCGAGAGCTGATCTTTGTTTGTTCGAGCTCCTTTTACCTGTTGCTGACAGAGAGATTTGACAGAGAGATTGCCGCATTGGTGAGTCTGAATTCTATTTTTCCTGATTTTGCTTTGGTTTTATTGCAAATGGATCTTGAATAGCTTCCTTTACTGCATTACCGGTCAGAATTGTTCATGTCTTTAGAGCTTGTTTGTGGTTCAGAGGCTGCGGAAGTTTTGAATTTGTAGAAGAAAGGCATTAAGAACAACCTGAAAACAGACAGATTGCAATGTAGCCACAGGATTAGATAAGCGCTGGGGCACCGGGCTCAGATTTACTTAGGGTTTAGGAAATGGAAGAGAAGGACAGATTGGCTCTGTGCCGGAGGATGAACCCTGATCATGTTGTGACTTGGCTCGTTGCCACAATGAGAGAGCGAGATGCGGCCGTGCTGGAGAAAAACAGTGCAGTTGCCGAGAAAAGGTCTGCGTTGGCGGACCGAGACAATGCTTATATGCAGAGGAATGTAGCATATGCTGACAGGGACAGTGCCATTTTGGATCGGGATCGAGTTCTTGCAGCCCTTGACATTGCCAGAGCTGAAGGGGATGCATGCGTGCACTGCAGTTGGAGCCGGCGGTTCTATATAGGGTCTAGGTTTTCTCAACCCATTAGTCTCATCAACACTGGAAAATTCTCGGAGGTAGAACCACTGGCTCAGTCGGCTAAATTTCCGAAGAAAACTTTGGCTTCTGAACGTAGTGGTGATAAGAAGGGCAAGAAAGGCAGGAAAAGTAAGAAACTGAAGGCAAGTACGAATGATGATGGAAAGGAAGATCATGCAGACAACAAAAGAGTTCTCACAGCAAGAAAAGTTTCCGAAGTCCCAAAGCTTCCTTCCAAGAAAACCAAAAACCCTAAAGAAGAGGCTCCTAGGGCTTATGAGCAGTCCGACAGTGTAAAGACTGTCAACGAAAATCATGCTGGTGAGGATGGCGATGCAAATAAAACAGCTTACTTCCATATGACAATTCCAAGTCCATATTGCTCGTGTACGGGAAAGAATCAGCAGTGTTATAGATGGG
This sequence comes from Diphasiastrum complanatum, assembly GCA_029204225.1. Taxonomy (NCBI): domain Eukaryota; kingdom Viridiplantae; phylum Streptophyta; class Lycopodiopsida; order Lycopodiales; family Lycopodiaceae; genus Diphasiastrum; species Diphasiastrum complanatum. The sequence goes on along the minus strand of MU836491.1, from coordinate 10,229 downwards.
GCCGTGGTGGCTGGCAATCTGCTTGCTGCACTAACATGATTTCAATGCATCCACTGCCCATGAACCCTAAAAAGGCGGGTTGCCGGGTGGCTGGGCGCAAAATGAGCGCAGGTGCATTTGGAAGACTTTTGGAGAGGCTTGCCTCTGAGGGGTGGGATGTCAACATCCCCGTGGACCTAAAGGACTACTGGTCAAAACATGGTACAAATCGATACATAACGATCAAGTAGATGGCAAAATCTGATGAAGAACAGAATTTTCAGGTGGTGCTGCATATGTATATGATTGCTGCTGGTCTGATTTCATTTGAAGATCTGTTTTGGTAAAAGGTCTACGACGTACCAGTAAGGGTGAACTTATATCCGATTTTGGTGTAAGATAGTTAGAAATCAGGATTCTCTTGAAACCGGAATGGGTAATTAGGCTTGGATACTGAAGAGACTACAAATAATGATTGCTGGCTAACTTTTTTGCTTTTTGTGTTATTGGTTTGATATGGATTTTTCTACTCGTATTTTTTGTGCTAAGCTATACCATATCGCATTACTAATCTCCTGAATGGACTTTGTGCATTTAGATATTCCAAATTCACAATATCTGATATCACACAGAGATGCTCTTTTGTCACTTCAATCAACAAACAGATTCCTCATTAATTTTTGTCCACTATTAGCCAACAATATGCTTTCAGCATATCCGTTGAGGGTGCACGTGCCCTTGTAGCTGATCAATCTCCTACTTGTTGAAGCTAACATATTGTGCACAATGTCAGGACAGTAATTTCGTATTGCTGTTTCATATAGCACGTTTTGATAAATTCGTATTGAATCCTTCAGTCCTCTCGAGTCTCCATTTTGCTATGCAACTCCTTTTATTTTTAGAGTTTGTTTGAGTTCATGTGTCATCACTTGTAGGAGTTACATTGTAGCCTAATCAGTAGCTTTTCCAGTTCAACAGGCCTTTGCTTATTCAAAGGGCACTTTTGAAAAGTCTTTTGCCTTTTAGATAATCTATATCCTAGTTTTGCCCTTTAATATTTACTGTTTCATGTGTTGGTAAAAACTTTTCCTACATATGTGAAATTGTTATTTTCTTCGTTTCGTAATTGGTTTCAAAAATCTCTTGTATTTTTGGTTTATGGTTTTCAATGTAGTTGTAATATGGAGTGAAGTTGTATGATCATTTTTGCCTCTCAGAAGATTCTATGTGAGGGGTCCACTGTGGTTCAGCTTATTTCCCAAAAAGAGTCGTATCCTGTGAATCTATTTATAAAAATAATTCACGTGATCAACTCTCTTGTGGTTTTTGGGATTGTAAAAACTGGGCCTACTCAATCAGCAAACAAGGCAGACTGCAGTTGTAGAAGCCAACCTTGTCAAGAGTTTGGTTATGAAGATGAAGCTTGGAGGTTGGAGTTGCAGGCACGGTGGATTTCTGAATGTTTATGGGCTTGTGAAGAACGTTCTTCATAAAAAAACATGATGCTGATATTTGCGTTTGACAATGCATGTATATTCGAATCCATGCAAACGCTTGAACTTAAGTGCGGTGTGAAGCACCTGAAGTGAGTTTAAATGACATCTTAAGAGATTTTTAGCAAATGCTGAAAACTATATTGAAAGTTTTGTAGTTTCAGCATTGACCCGATGATGTTTTTGGGCAGCTATCCGGGATGGAGATGAAGTTTTTTTGAAGATGCATCAATAAATTTGGGCTTGGGTTTGAGTCTCTTTCCGAACAAAGGCGGCCTCCTCCTAGATTTAGAAATTTTCTCTCACGAAGGATTTGTCGGGGTGGATTAGCACCATTTACACTTGAAATGTAGCACTCTTCAAGCAACATGGTGCCTATCAGTAGTGGTGTAAACATATGAAAGAAAACAAAGACGTTAGCTAATATCAATAGCTCTTACAGAGCTTTTGTTATTGAACAATTGATAGGAATCAAATGAGGGTTGCAGTTTCTATAATATTGATGATTCATAAGTAGAAGTGTTTATGAATCTGTAATGACTTCCAGGAAATCTGGGAAACCAATCAATGTTTGCACAGTAACCAGAATTTTCTGTCAAGATTCGACTGGTGGAAGGATGTTTTTGCCTACAAGAAGCAACTGGTTAGGTATCAGATAGCTTTAGCAACTGCCAAAAATTGCGAGATGGCATTAGATACACTTCCAATATTTTTCAAAGTTAGTGAGTGGCAATCTGTTGAGTTTAGTTACCTATTTTGCAAAATTGGAAGGCATTAGAGTTTCCAATATTAGAGAAATTAGAGAACCTTATTTATGCATATACAGTAAGCTTAAAGTGGTGCATATTGATTACCTTAGTCTTTTGGAGATCCTCTAGAAGCAGAGTGTGTTTAGTCATTTAAGCCTTGAGGCTGTAGCTCCGTTCCTCCCACAGGATATCCCATTATGTAAAGTTTTCAATAGAACATTCATACAACTTGGACTGAACATGTTGGTATTTTTTAGTTATAGTACACATTATATCGCACAAAGCTTCAAGGTAACTATAGTCTCCATGGTGTTGTACTCTAATCAGAATGTCACCGGGACACAAGTTGGAACTCGGGGGTGTAAAAATGATAGCGGGGGATCCCTCTTTGGATCAACTGACACACATCGGCAGGCAACGGTAGAAACTGATATCCTAACTCCGTCATATGAACCCTAAAGCGGCTCAGAGAACATTGTGTAACTGAATGGCGTTGACAGCTAACAGGAATCAGTGTTGGTTTAACCAGATGTACAATATTGCTTGTATCTGAGACCCTTCAGTATTAACTTCTAACGCAAGGTCGCAAACCTTTCTGCATGTATCTTCGTAATTTTGATTTGTTGCTTATGGAAAATGGGCTGTCGTATATGCAAAAGCATTTTTGGTTGTTATCAGATTCTCTCACCTGAAGTAAGGGCTTGCATCATCACACATTCTTTTGTACTTGTTACACATCAATAGATGAAGCATGCTATTTTCCATTGGCCTAGATTGCAATTTTTAATCCAAATTCAAAATCGATATTTTGGAAGAATTCTAGCACTCATCAAGCTCTTACCGAATGGTGGAAGCTGAATCATGCATTTCTATCCCTCGAACCTGTCATTTATCAAGTAGAAGCTGAATCGCCCATACCTATCCCTCAATGGTTTTCAAAATCTGACATATCTATCCCTCAATGGTTGTTAAAATCTGATCTACTGGATGGTTGTCTCAATCGCACATATCCATCTCTCAACCATCTGCGTCTATCCAACATAGATGACTCCAAAGTCCAGCATAATTTTATATCGCTTTTTTTTTTCTTTGTAAAAAAATACCCTTTTTTTTTTAAGGTTTGGTTGAGCACCGGAACGGAACGTGTTTTGGAACGCATTCCGTTCTGGAATGGGCAACTATGGGTCCAGTAATCCAAAAACCAAGAGTCTCCAAGTTGTCAAATGCTTTGAGCCTTCAAAGATGCTTAACACAACCAACCACGTGATTGTCAAAGCTTGCACCTGCAGATTAGCACACTCCTTCAAAAGGACCTTATATAAATTAATAGCATGTTTATTGCAATATGCTTCATACCATCTTGAACATTTGAAATTTCTTTAGCCGTAATATGCATCAGTAAATCAGAATTGCCATCATTTGCATAAACGATTTGATTCCATGAATGATTTGGTCTCCCAACTTCTAGTATTGGAGTAGAGTGAACATGCTCAAGGCATATAAGTTGTTGAGGAAACTTGAACAAGTGATATGATTGAAAGCTATTGTATTTTCTTAAATAACTATATGGGATGTCTATGTGCTCTTTATGTTGTGATTCATTGTATTATTGCACACACTGTGTTTGCACAGTAGTGTACTAGGTGTCTTGAGTGAAACAAATTTTTAAGAGTAAAATTTGAAGCCAAATGGTTTTTTATAAGCTTGTGTTAATGTGTGGTAATTTCTTTGTATGGTTGAGAGTGCGACAACATTTTACTTTTATTTGATCAACTTGCAGTCGCATTTTCAACAAAAAAGACATAATCTAACATTATCATCCAAGTTACCAACACTATATACATACAAGTATCTAAGAATCTTTTATTTTAACTTGAAATCTTTTGAAATGGGTCAAAATCTTTAAAAAGAATAGTAGCTTTGTAAATTTTATTCAGAAATATGCTTTTTCAAATAAAAACTTTTGAAATAGAAAAAAAATTGAGACAACATGCATTTTGACTAGAAAAACTAGTACACCATGTCAACACAAATTATACTTTTCAGTAAAATCTAAAAAATTAAGATTCTCCAATATTTTGAATACGATACATAAATATATGTTTTTTTATTGTCTAAATTAACTTTTTGAAATTAACTCGTCAATGCTAGATAAAGCTAAATCCAGAAAATTTTGAAAATATCAAAAAAAAAATTATACCAAATCTTTAAACAAATCTGAGTTCCTACACACTTTCCAGAGCCACATCGTTGGCTACATCATTACCCAAATCCACGAGTTGTTAGCCTCGCCAATCACTTGTAAACAAACACTTTAACAGACCTGGGTTTCTTTCACCACAGGCTCACGCTCCTCACGCTTGAATTCTCAACCAGAGCCAGAGCCATCTCTCTCGACCGACACCCATCAGTTAGATCTCGACCGATGCGCTACAGTCTAATCTCAACCGACGGTCATCCATTACATCTCGACCGATGGTGATCTATTGCAATCTCGACCGACGCATTACATCAAATCTTGACCGACGCATTGCATCAAATCTCAACCGACGCAGTTCTATATGTCCTAGACAGAAGCAGTTCCTTACCACTTCCACACATCCCATTCGCCCATCGCAACCGCTTCAAACCGTAATCAAACTCCTTACGGCTACCCTCGACCACTCATCGCAACACACGGACTGTGAGAAATTGGCAAAAATCTAGCTTGGTATTTTTTATATAGAAGTTTGTAAGTGAATCTCACATGTGTGGAGGATGTTCCCACGTGTGGAGAATTGTAAAGTAAATAAAAATGTTTGATATAGGGGTCTCATAGAATTTCATAGTCAAGCATTTAGGTGTAGGATGTTGATAGGGTCGAATTTGGCATAGATGGCAAATTATCCATTTCCACTTGTAATGCCACTATTGAGCCAAAATATAGTAGGAGGTCAAACTTGTGCCAATTAGAGTGTAGACAAGTGTAATACTTTTGTTTGATGAAGTTTAAGAGGTCCAATAGGATTTAGAGGTGGAACCATGTGTGGTCCAATAGGAATTTGAGGTGTGCTTAAATATAGTCCAATAGAATTAAGAGGTGCATGGATCAATGGTCCAATAGGATTAAGAGGTGGCAAACTGTGATCCAATCATAGTTAAGCATAGTGGTAGCTCGTGGATCTACTAGTATCATTGTACTCCTCATTTGGATCTAATTGATTTTGAGATTGAGTGGATTTTGAGTGTCATTGAATTTCTAGCTTTCTCTCTCTACCCGAGAGCTCATGATGGTTTTTCTCTCTCTACCCGAGGAGAGCAGTTTTTACTTAGAATACTTTTGAAACACTTCCCACATGTGTGAGTGAGAGTTGGAAGTGATTGAATGCATGTAGTAGTGTGTTTTTGCCATAGAATCGAAGATAGATCTTGAATCTCGATCTAGTCTTGATCTTGGTGCATCTACAAACCTTAGGAGATCACAAGTACATGTGGACAATCCACACGTGTGAATTCAACATGGTATCAGAGCCTACCTAAGATTATCATGCATTTTGATCCATTTGAGTGAAAACTATTCATCAATCTTGAGCTAGAAATTGTCAAGGCCCATTTTCCTAGCTATCTTGTTCAATTTTGGATCAAAAGAGATCAAAAGGACATTGATTGGGTCTGACCTGGTACTATACGGAATCAGGTGCTCAGACACGTGTGAGGAACATCCAATTTCAGTTTGGGAGTTCTCTTTCATATTTGATCCAAAAATCTTGCTAGATAGCTTGTTTTGAAGCTATTTTTGTCTAGTTTTTGATGCAATCAGTTTCATTCCATTTGGTTGAGCCAATCAAAAGTTATAAGCTTTTGGAGAGGGTTAGGTAGGGCACCTAGACCTAGGTGGACACATTTGGTTTGGTCAAGAGATTGCTTGTTTGATCCAAAATCACAGTTGAATGCTTACCAATCTCATCTATATGTGATCTAGGCATTGTTTGAGATCTTAGCCATTTATTTCATGCAATATCATTGTATTTGAGGTCAAATTTGGTTTCTTAGTGTATTTCACACGTGCTAAGAGTGTTTGATCCTAACTTTGCTCATACTCCATCATTTGATGTGAAGTAGATCTAGTTTTGGAGAGATTGAGATAGCTAGTGAGAATCATCTCACAGTTTGTTGCAAGATCTTGCATAGGAGATGGTAGCACACCATTATTGGATCCTATAGTGAGAGAGAAGCAGCATTTTTTGTTCATCAATTTTATTTATCTCCACTTTACATGACTTCAATGAGTTCATACTTGTTGCAACCAAGTGAGGGATTGTCTACTTCCAATTATTCAATATGGAAGTTGAGGATGGAGTCCATCTTGATACTCCAAGATGTGATGGACATTGTACTTGGGATTGAGGAGGAGCCTCAAGTCCTTCAAGAAGTACAAAAATACAAGAAGAGAGCCAGGATGGCTCTCCACTACATTAAGATGAATGTCTCTAATGAGATATTGAGGGAGATTGGTAATTGTTCTACATACAAGGAAGCTTGGGATTGTCTCAAGTCCATCTATGAGGCTAAGAACACCTCTAGGCTCCTCACTCTTAGAAATCAAATATTCCAAAGTAGTCAAAAGAGTGATGAGAGTGCATCTAATTATGTTTTGAGACTCAAGGATATTCATAGGGAGCTTGCATGTATTGGTGACTCAATCAATCAAAGTGAGCTAGTCCAAGTCATTCTCAATGGCTTGAGAGATGAATATGACAACCTTGTCCAATCTATGCCATTAAGGAGGAGCTACCAAGTTTGGAGGCCCTTCAAAGTGTGCTTATTTCTGAAGAATCAAGACAAGAGTATCATAGTGGCATATTGGTGGAGCACTCTTCAAAGGCATTGGCAAGAGATCTCTACCAAAGAGATCTTACCATGGATATGGTGAGGGTGCTTCTATGATGGATCCCTTGGCTGATCTTCACTTCTTATGCATACCAAAGGATCCATTCAAAAAGATTTACAAACTTCTCAAGCGATCTAGTACCTTTCCAAGCTTTTTTTGAGGAGGAGAGTGAGAAAATTGGGCAAAAATACTAGCTTGGTATTTTTTTATATAGAAGTTTGTAAGTGAATCTCACATGTGTGGAGGATGTTCACCGACGTGTGGAAGAATTGTAAAGTAAATAAAAAATGTTTGATATAGGGGTCTCCAATAGAAATCATAAGTCCCACGCATTTAGGTGTAGGATAGTTGATAGGATCAGATTTGGCATAGATGGGCAAAATTATCCATTTCCAATTGTAATGCCACTATTGAGCCAAAATAGAGTAGGACGGCCAAACTATGCCAATTAGAGTTGTAGACAAGTGTAATACTATTTGTTTGATGAAAGGTTTAAGAGGTCCAATAGGATTAAGAGGTAGGAGACCAATGTGTGGTCCAATAGGAAATATGATGGTGTGCATGAATATAGTCCAATAGTATATAAGAGTGCATTGATCAATGGTCCAATAGGATAAAGAGATGACAAAGTGTGATCCAATCATAGTTAAGCATAGTGGTAGCTCGTGGTTCTACTAGTATCATTGTACTCCTCATTTGGATCTAATTGATTTTGAGATTGAGTGGATTTTGAGTGTCATTGAGTTTCTAGCTTTCCTCTCTCTACCCGAGGAGCTCATGATGGTTTTTCTCTCTCTACCGAGGAGAGCAGCTTGTTTTTACTTAGAATACTTTTGGAAAACTTCCCACACGTGTGAGTGAGAGTTGGAAGTGATTGAATGCATGTAGTAGTGTGTTTTTGCCATAGAATCAAAGATAGATCTTGAATCTCAATCTAGTCTTGATCTTGGTGCATCTACACACCTTAGGAGATCACAAGTACATGTTGTGGACAATCCACACGTGTGAATTCAACACGGACTCCACCTCCACCCATCCTAACCGCTTACACCCAAAGCACACCACCCCCCGTAGCATTCCATCGCAAACACTCGCAAACGGACCACCTCCACCTCCATCCGTTTCCATCCCATTACACCGCATTCACCCTGCAACGCACCCTAGTATCACCGCAGCTGACCGCATTACCACCGCAACAACAGCTTTACAACTGCATTAGTCTGCATCCATATGTAATCACACTACAACAACATACCATTGCAACCTCACCACATCACGAACACCGCAATCAGCCCGCTGACACCACATTAGGCCGCAACGGACCGCAATCCTAAGACCCTATGGCCACCTTCGACCAAACGGATCGTCAAAAAATCGCAAACAGACCGCAAATATCTACCATTGCAAACCGCTCTCCATCCACCCACAACTCACTTTCAAACTTCCGCAAACAACCCGTATTCCCCATAACAATCGTATTCCAACGTAGAACGAGTTCTCCCCGTCGAAATCTGTAGTCACCACAAATAATCGCAACCCCCCGTAACCGTAAACCGTAAACTTTAGGGACCACAAAAACTAAAAATAAAATAAAAATAAAAAAAATAAAAAAGCTAAACACGGAAAAAATCACCAGTACCCAATGGACCAACAAAACGATCCTCAAGTCCCAGACGATTATCCATACGAGATCAGGTCCCCTGTAGCTAAACAAATCAGATGTCATAGGTTCTACTGAATGGGGGCCGAACTCCAAGAGCCATCCACAAACCCATTCGACGGACAAGAACCTGAGAGAGCCGAGTCCTCATGTGCACGACCCCATTTTTCTGGTGTTGAGCCCTCACGGGTCAAAACCAACACTAATGGAATTTTTGCTACCCACGAAGCTCATCTTGAGAGACGTACACCAAAACTAGACCTACCAAAGTTTGACGGTACTTCGGACCCTCAAAGATTTTTGCAAATCTCTGAGAATGCATGTGATGTGTATGGCGAAACATCTCCCGATGCTATGGTCCAACTATTTTCGATGACCATGATCGCTAAAGTATGTGATTGGTTTTTCAACCTTGATCGTGAAGATAAGACAGACTGGTCAATCTTGAAAGAGTCCTTTATCAAGCGTTTTAAGCCCTTTCGCTTGGTCGAGAGCCCTTTTGTCAAATTGAGTAACATCAAGATGGCAAAAGATGAATGTGTACGAGACTATATCGAGCATTTCAAACGACTCAAAAGTCAAGTACAAGAACAGCCCTCCGAACATATGCTCATCATCTGGTTCTTAGTCGGCCTTCCAAGATGGATTAGACGCGAGCTTAAATCCAATGATGAACACACGAGTCTAAATCAGAACAAATATTGTTCTATTAGTACATAGATCAGATAAAATTGTGATTGAAGACACTCATATTAGTTTGATTTATTCAAACTTACATTGTGTTCTCTGTAGAAGAATAATTACTATTTTTCCTACAGTGGTATCAGAGCATACAGAATTAAAAGTTGATACAATATTATCTTCGAATCCCTCTCAGCATTTTTCATACATCCATCAACAAGCCGCTATCTAGAGGTTATTCAGAAATAGATGATGTCGTCGATCACCATTATTCAAGCTAAGATCACTACAATCTTGGACCCAAAAGGTTAAAAGTACTTGATTTGGAGATTAAAGACTTCACTCTTGTCGAAGGGTGAAGGTCTATGGCAATAGGTAGAACCAATTGAGAAAAAGCCAGAAGCTACTCCTAGCAAAGAATTTCGAGAATGGAGTCTAAAAAATGACAAAGCTATAGCAATTATTGCATCTTCAGTGCATGACAATATAATGCTGGATCTTTCATCAATTTCAAACGCAAAGGATTTATGGAAAGAATTGCAAACCAAGAATGAGACTCGATCTCATAATTAGATCATGTTCTTGGAAGACCAATTAACTCACCTACAATGGGACAGCAAAGACCTAAACACATTCATGCGAAAGATTAAAGATCTATTTAGTTCCTTCTAGAATTCTAGTGTAGAAAATACAATTTCTAAGAAAAAATAGTTAGTTATTTTCTTCGGGCCCTACCCAGGTCACTCCACACAACTCGAAACCTTATTGGTGAAAGATGCGACAATGACACTTCAAAA
>MU836490.1:0-28098 GCA_029204225.1 Diphasiastrum complanatum | reverse complement strand
ACTGCATATCAAAACATACTGAAGTACTACAACACCTCATTAGGGAGAAGAGTGGAGCTTATTTATTGCCCTACGGAAGAGCAAGTTGCAGATAGTTTAGAGAACTTCTAGGAGTAATGGATAACAAAGTAAACATTAAGGGGGATTGTAAGAATTTAATGTTTATTTGCACCCCTAATGTTTGTTTGGCCATGCCTGCGAGCTATTTTAGGGGCTTCTATTTTTAGTATGTCAAAGTCAAATTCCTTAAGTGAAGTCAATTAGTCTTGCATGTAGGAGGGTGCACTAGTTCTAGAATAGGACGTGATTTTTCACCTAGAAAATTATTAAGGATCTTTATCCAAAAATAGAGAGCAACTACTCTTTTTGCTTTTGCTCAGCTTTTGCTTTTGGCAGAGACTAGAGAAATGACATAAGGAGGACTGGCGCCCCACCTCCAATTATTCCATTGTAGTGAGTTCTTCAGGCTTATGATTAATCTGAGTTATGTTTCTGTTGCTCAAGCATCTTGTTGCGTGTGAGTACTAATATGATTAGTCTACTCCTTTATCTTGAATTATTTGACTCGAGTTGACATTTCACTCCCCTTGATAATCTATTGAGAATGTGAAGAAGTTAATGTTCATGTGATAGAGGAGTAGACTAATCATAATTATTTGAATTATATGGTTTGTTTTCCATACTCCTGTGCAAATCAGGGGATCTAGATCTCATCTTTTGCAATGCTTGGTAGACTTATAGTGATCTGTTGGAGCAGTTCTAGAAGTTGATCACTCTACATGTACATTCTTGGTCTTCCCACTTCGGGTCATTTATGCACTTGTACTTCTTTAGGACCGATAATTGGAGATGTTATCATCCTATTGTTATCTTGGGGTGTAGCCGGACCATAGTAGGGTAAAACAATCTGCCCTTGTGATATTTAATGAGATGCATTTTTAGGATGTTCCTACAAATGTTCCTTCACTTATATAGTTACTCACACATACCTCTTGGCATGCTATTGGCGATGCTTCAGTTTATCTACTTGTTGTAGCATTGCTAATGTGGATATATACGGCTTGGTAACTCAATTAGATATTATTGTTGTTTAGGCTTCCTTTGAAAGGAAAATCAGATCCTTGGATCAATTAAACATAAAATATATATGTACCTGGTTGGTATTATTTTCATAGCTGCAGATTCTCACTTTGAACATGGAATTCCCAGAACATGTTGAGGCAGAAAAAAAAAATGAACGGAATTGTATACTAATGAAATTCGAAATTTTGAATTTTTTTTTGGGGGCTTAGGGCTTTCAAAGGGATGCCTTTAGGGACCTTCAGGGATACATAAAAACCACACAATTTTAATAGTGAGCCAATCGTCTGTGAGGAGGGCAGATAAACTGGAACCTGGGCAAGCAAGAATTTGCGGCAGACTTCCCAGTTGGTTATAAACAGATTATATGCAAGGGTCTGATAGTTGTGCAGAAAAACTTCTCTATGCTGCATTCATTTTGAGCTACAAATATAAGGGCCTTCTTTTTGGATAAATTTGCTGAAACTGTAAAAGGTGAAGTCAAACAGTTTTAATCTTTTTTTTTCTTGTTCTGTACCGGTATGCGCAGTACGTTCCGGCCTGAAATGGTTGGAACGGGTTTCTGAATGGAATTGATGTTAGATACATAAGTTTACCAAGCAACTACAATCACGTCGAAGACACCAATTGGAAAGTTTACTCCTCTGATATCAAGCATGAGTCAAGTTAGCTAATAAAGTCAGAAATTCTTAGTCTTCATGTTTTACGAAATGATGCCTAGTTCTATATCCAATAAAGCGGCATTGTATTGATTTCATAAGATCTCTCATTTTTGGGGTAAGTAGGATTACTGTTTATTGGATATTTCATGTTTGAGGTGCTGTCTTTATATAGAAGGAATACATGTTAATGTTCCGTCTCTCCTGTCTCTGGTGCAGCCCTGGATCCTGGAAACAGTGCTCACGATTTTGCTGGTGTTTGCAATCCTCCATTTGTCCATGCATTAGCTGTTTCTGAAAGAGATGTGTCAGGTGAAACTGGTCAGGTTTTAGCGGTGGCACGAGGTGATGGTGTAGTGGAGGTCTATAATGTGGAGTTTGACAGAAGCAAGTCATCTGTCAATAAAGGTCCAAACAGGAGCATAAATAGCAGTCATCGCAAACAGAAAGAAGATGAACGTTCTCATTCTGATGCTTTGGATTGCAAGGGTACTCATGGTACACTGGGGAGAATATGTCAGCTGGGTTCAGTCAACGGTGGACACACAGCTGCTGTCTCTCACGTGTAAGAGATTAAGGACTGTAGGCTCATAGTACTCCTATGATGTATATGAAAATATTTTTGTCTTGAGATTTAAGGGCATTCAATGATTGCTAGCTATGACTTTAATCTTGTGTTATGCGGATGTTTACATTACTACCTTTATGTACAGGGAAATACAATTAAAAGTGGCATCAAAATTAACATATGCATGCTTGTTATTGTAGATTTTGATGATCGGTGATATAATATTCTAGTTTTGTTGGGTTTTGTTTGCTATATCTGTTTTTGAAGGTAAGAGTCTTTGTTAGAAGCATTAATATTTTTGTTGGCTGAAGGGAAACTCTCCTTTTCTGCTTTTGTAATAATAATAGCTATAAATCTTGGATCTCATACCACTAGCTTCTTCTTGAGTTGTTGAGCCTTGTGAGATTCTCGAAGGCTCATCATTGTACAACAGCATAGATGGTTTTTGACACCCTATTTGGAGGTTTAGTATGGAGAAAAGGAGAGTCTATGCCTCTAGCTAGTCGAGCGTTTAGAAGCTCAGGCTAATCTAGAGGTAGTTTATTGTTGGCAGGCTGGCTAGGGCAAAGTTTCTCTGGATATTACCACCTTGAATTGTCACCAAGAGATTTTTGTATTCCGTGATCATTGATTTTCTGGTGTAATTTGACGTAAAATTTGTTGAAGCTGTTTAAGAAAAGAAAATAATGGAGGCATCGATTCTTCTGGATTAGGGTGATTTAGGTAAGGGGAGAGCAATACGCTTCATTATTATGCAAAATAGGATATGAGGGAGAGATAAGAATTGCAATGGGCAGAGGTTGTGAAGGAGCCGCTGAGGAAGGCAATGTTCTGTGAGGAAGTCACTGAGACAGAGATGGTCAGAGGAGTAGGACATGGAGGAGCTATTTGTGAAGTCTCATTGATCACCTATTTGTAGGGTGTCCTTAGTGTCAAGTATGCTCGACACTCTAATGTAAATGGCTTGCTTTTCCCTCCACTGGCCAAAGTTGCTCGGGCATAGGTGTTTTCTTATTCCTAATTTCACTTGTTACCACTGCTGCCCAAGATTTAGTTTCCTCTTTTTGTTGCTATAACTCGATTCCCAAGAGCTGGAATTTTCTGATGCATCTTTGGAAGCCTCTTACAGAACTCTTTTTCTGTCCACAAAGCTACTATCTCTTTTTGCATGATCATGATTTTGTTCTTCCTGTTTGTCTTTGGCAAGCAGCTCTTGAAGCTGTCTTTTAACAAGTTCTAAAATCTCGCCAGCTTGTAAAACATGGAGCTGGTAGTTTTGGCATTCTTGGTCCATATGAGTGGGCATGGTACTTGTTAGTAGCACCATTGTTATCAGATTCACTGCTTATCATAAACATCCTCAGTTGCATTGAAAGTTCCAAGGTTCCGGAACGCGATCTGGGATTTCCCATTAGGGTTTCCCGGAACGCAATTTTTTATTTTTTTTGTATAGTTGCCAATATGGGTATCATGTGAAAGGATATCAAAAAAGCAATTGTTATGCAGATCTGTTGCTTGGTTTCAGATGGCTGCAGGCTACATTGATTAGAAATCTGGACATCAGTAGATGGTTTAAGAAAACTGGCTGCATTTTCATATGGTTTTAGAAATTTGGACATCAGTAGATGGTTTCAGCCATAGATGCACCGCGATTAAGAATCGCGTTTCGGGATTTTCCCAGAATCGCGCAGAATCATTTTTTTATTTTTTGAGAAATTTTTTTAGGCAATATGGGTATCAGATGAAAGGTCTGATTGAGAGCATTATGACTATGTAGTTTGCCGAATGTTTCGGGTGCGAAACACCAAAAAGTGTGTTTTCACTCAGGGAGTTAGGGGGGCGTTGCCCTGCAAACCCCCCTGGGACCCCCTGTTTCTCGGGGGGCGGAACCCCCTGTTTCAGCTATTCCAAAAGATAATACAATTCCTGCCAGTCTAAGGAAGGCTCTTTCTAACTCTTTCTATCATTTTCTAACAGAAAACGGAATCAGTAGATCTGCAAACCATTGGCATCAGAACACCATTCAAAACTGATTTCTGATATCTATTGGAAAAGCTTGTCCACCATTCAATTATGGTTTAGTTAATATTAAACTCAAAAAAAAAAAAATTCGGCCATTACTACTTTTTCCACAAAAAAAAAAAAAAAATTGCGGTCTGGGTCGCAGATCGCTGACGTTCCGGATCGCACAATCCAGAACGTTTTTGCAGCGGATCGCGATCCGCTGCAACACAGATTGAAACACACTTCCAGGCTCCTCAGCGTTCCAGAACATGATTGTTCCCTACTACAGAACCAAGTGCAGAACTCCTTTATTTATTTATTTATTTTTCAAATACTTTGTCGTTTCCTTCACAGAATGTTTTGAAATATTTGGAAATGATCCTTGAATTGCCGTAAAGAGGTGATATTATGTAACTTGACCTTTAAACTTAAATTGGCAATGTATCTACACAGATCTGTCTAGATGCTAATACGAATAATTTGATAACATGGTTTAAAGCCAGTGAGAAGCATTAGGAGTGCTTTATTATCGTCCTGAGAGGTCTATAGAGATGGTCCTCTACTGCCTTTGATTTCTCTGTCTACAGGTCAAGCTGTCAGTCTTATTGTGTTTCAACTGCTCTGATATGTTTTAAGTGCCAGTCATATTGTTCTTTGTTAAAAGAGTCGCAAGTGGATGCTGGAACGCATTATTAATTCTGTCTAGAGCTATGACTGCATTACAAGCATTTCTTTGTTCACATAAAAACCCAGATATATGCCATGAATAAAAGAATGCATGACATGGTGCACTACTTTTTGATTTGACATTTTTGTCTCTACTGCCCAACACAGAGAACAAGGCTGAAGACATCAGTTTATGTATGTCTTTTACAGGACCTTTTCAAGATTTGGGGAGAATGGAAGTCTGTTGGTCTCAGGTGGTAACGATGCTTGTCTAAAACTCTGGAACTGGTCAAGCTGCTATTGTAGCAGCTCAAAGGAGCAGGAATCAAGTCCCCTACGTTTGAACATTCTGCATAGGGAAAAGGTGGTTTCCAACATTTTAAAGCTTCGATTTGCATCAGCTTTTGTTGTAGGTTAATTTGAAAGCCTTTTTCTGTTTATCTTTCAACGGGTAAAGCCACTAACTACAAAGTATTCAATCTCTCATATTGCAGATTAATTGGATTAGCACAATTGCAAGTTCTTCAGATAATCTTTTGGTGGCTGGTACCTCAACATATCTGACCATCTATTCAATACTTTGATTATTCTCAATCCCTGTTTTAAATTTAGAGCAAATATGGCTTTTGGAGAGGACTTTCTCTATGGACTGGAATAAGTACGTGTCAAGTTACAAAAGCTTGGAAAAGAACTCAAACGACTCTGGCCAGCATTGGCCGTTAGAAAGCTGCAATTTTGTGAGCTTTCAGGGAGCATTTGCTTCAAGTGCAGCTATGGGTGCAAATAAATCCATGTCAATACTACACGCACTGTTTTTTAATTTTTCAGAACTACAATCTCTAGAATGAAAATTGTTTTTAACTTTCTACTGTATGAGAGGTTATATGGTGTAAGTTACCTTGTATACACTATGAAGCACATATATGTATTAGAGGTGAGGAAAACAGATGGTTGTTCAACTTGGTTTTGTAGAATGTTTCCTAATTCACTGATTTGAACAATCTCAAATTGCGCTTTTGATTCAAATCAGAATCAGTCAATTGGAATTGGAAATTTAATTTAGGGTAGATTTTGTTTTCGCAACAAAATGTATTCAAGTATCCGATTTGTTTTTGATGAACCTTCACTTAGTCAATGTGTAGGCCTCTCCTATAGCTCATCCATTTCAATTTCTTAATTGTGTATAATGTCATTGACTCAGTTGCAGTTAGTGATTTTTAGTTTATATAAGAGAAAATTTATACCTCCAACAAAAATAACATATAGCTATAAGTATTTCAAAAGGGCTTAAATTAATTACGATTTGCACATTCTGCAAAAATTCTTATGCGACTTAAAGTGAAATTTGAATTTAGGAAAATTCACAAATGTATCTACAATGAAGGAAGCAAAGAATATGCATAACCAAACCAGGCAAAATGACTAATAAACCTTTCCATGGTCTCATTATCACCCTAGAGTTCAATGCTATTTACAACAAACATTTAACAATGTTATTTTTTGAGAAAAATGTGATTTATTTTAGTGCTGTTTGAATAGCTCACAACGTGAATTTTTTTTGTAATGTTTTAGGGCCACATGTGGCCTTTAAGTTACATGATATGATTATTAATTCAGATCTGCAAGACATTTCTAAAGAGACATATTAGGAACAAAGAGTAACTATATGTTAACCAACTCATTGGATGATGTCATGGAAATGCCAGAACACCAAAAGACTGTGACATAAGAGGCATTACTTGCAAAAATAAATAGAATATAGATTGCTACTGCTCTAAGCCATCCATTAGGTCTTGTAGAAAAATATGCAATTTTTTCTCCGAAGTCAATATTTCCAGATTTATTCCCTAGAATCTTGAATCAAAAAATTCTAGTTATGTTGATTCAAGTTTTGAATTTGTTGATTCAAGTTTTCAAAATTCAAAACTTGAATCAGGTTGGGCATGCCTTACAACCATAGTTGCCCGTTCCGGAATTTTGGAACACATTTTTGAATCGTATTTTTTAAAATAAGGAAAATTTTATATTCATGCAAAAAAAAAAAAATGGATTAAAAAAAAACACGTTTCAACCCAGTACGTTCTGACCATAGTTGTACCATGTTTCTCGAAACACGTCCAGAAATGTGTTTCTAAATCGTGTTTTTGATTTAGGGGAGCGTTTCTCAAAAATGCTTTTTTTTTTTTTTTTTTTCCTTTTTGATTTTTACGGGCAATATGGGTATCAAATCGAAGCATCAATCAAGGACAATGCATTTATGTAGATTGTCGAATGTTTCGGGTACAATGTGGTCCAGTTTAGGTGCATCAATCCCTGTCGGATTTTGTCAATAGATTCAAATTTTATAATCTGTGTTTTTTTCCCTCAACGATTCTGGTTCCAGAATGGCATATCTAAGAAACACGTTTCTGGAAACCTTTTTGCCCAGAAATGCGATTCTGGGCAACTATGGTTCCGACCAAAAAGGATTGGATTGGATTTCCAAGCTTATAACAAAAAAACAAGTCTTGGTTTAATGTTTAGGATGCAGACTACATTATCATGATACAATTACAATCACCTAGGTCCCCAAATTCTCCATCATATTTCCTAGTTCTTTGCGATAAAATGTGGCTTCGATGCCCCTAAACAAAATGCTAGAAAATTTAGTTAAAAATTGAAACCTAATTTCTCTGGGTAATTGAACACTTATCACATATTTCACCTACAAACTAATCGCTTACTGTTCGGTAACTCAAGATTATCTCAAATCAAGGCTAGCTTTTCCAAGAGCATTAAACCACCTCTAACTATTGCTTTTGTGATGTAAATTCAAATCAGTTGGTAGAAAATAAAGTTCTGAAGGTAACTAGTTGCAATTCATTGTAAACAAAGCTATTTTTCATCAATTTTCCATATTTTTGTTAATATGCTTGGGCAAAATAATTTGGATTATGGCAACATTAACTCAGTTGGTAGAAAATAAAGTTTTGAAGGCAGTTGCATTTCATTGTATACAAAGCTACTTTCCATCATTTTTCCATATTTTTGTTAATTTGCGCCTAGGCAAAACAATTTGGATCATGGCAACTTAAAGTCACCCAAAGGTTCTATATAAGTAAATGCTCCATAGAGTGATGTATCTTAGTCACCCTAGATTATGAAGGCACCCCTAGTGCATGAACTACTTTAATCGTTTTGAAAGTTCATCTCTACTTTCATAAAGTAACACATTACGGATAAAATCTTATTGCGTATGTATTTTATTTTTGTTTTGAAACTTTTTGAGATTATCTTGGCTCATCAACATGGCTTACTATATGGGGGTAAAGTATATTGATGTAATTAGTGTATTACCACGTGCAACGATTTAAACCTTTTAGATTTTCTTCTTTACCTTGTACTCATTTCAAAAATACGTACAAATGGTTTTTTTTTCATAGCAAACACTTGAATCACAAGAAAAAGGTGGTCCATATGATGTATTTTGAGTTTACATGATTTCATGATACGAGTGAATGACACATCTTTTGGGATGACCAATTTTATGTGTGGATAATGCTTTTTGATGTTATCACCTCACGGAATAACAAAAAATTGAACATCAATGGGTGAGCCAAGCTCAAGAACGATACACAAAATTGCCATGTGTGGGAAGATTATGTGTGGATAATGCTTTGTGGTATTATCAATCCATGGAATCATAGAGATTTCAATTTGGGTCAGCGAGCCAACTCAAGCACAATACGCCAAGTCACCACGCGTGGGAAGATATAAGTGTGGATCATGACATGGGGCTTCGGGAAATGGCAAGAAAGTTCCTTGTAGAATGGAAAACCATCTACATTTTGAGAAACTTAGTATGATGTGATCAATAAGTTTGTCAATATTTGAGAATTATAACAATGTCCTACAACTCCAAAAGATAGTAATTGGCCAATTTTTTAAATTGTTTCTTCACTTTGAAGAAACAATGGCTTTCAGGTGCATTTCACCTCTTGGGACCCTTTCAAACTGTTTTTTTTTTAAGAAGTTGAAGGCCACTTTGCCTTGCATAGCCTACCTAAATAAGACTCGTTCTATTAAAACCCCAAGTTTGAATCCCATTGTGTGCAATCAAAAGGGACATGTGGAATTTCATGCTTTAAACTTGCTAGTTCAAATTGTGGACAGACAATGTATATGTGTAAATAATGTACATTGTATATTTTTGCTTTATAAAAAGAACAAGATTTGAGGACCTTAACCATGTCAATCAAACATAGGTAAGCTCTAAGACTTTGAAGACCTCAAGGCTGGCTATAGATGGTTGGGGTCAGCAACCCACCTAGCACACTGATCTCGATCTTAGTAATATTTCAAAACTCACTACCCCTCCTTGCAAGTTGCAAGCCATTCTAAAGTACTATGGACTATTTCACACTATGTACATTTCACATCTACAACAACCATCAATGTCTTCCATTCCTTATTACAAATTCTCGTACCAAAACCTTCTTCACAACATATGGCATTAATGATGGGTAAATTTGAATTTTGAAGGGTGGGACAAGATTTAATTGGTTGTTATAGGAGAAGCCATGGTCCCTCCCACGACATTTTACAAAGATGGGAATTTAGATCAAGCATGCTATTCAATGTTCTGATAGTAAGATTGGATTTTTATTTGGATGATTATTATATCCTTTGATTGAAGAGTTTCGGACGATTAGAACTCTATTACATCTAATAGATTGGAGATCATTTAGCTAACGAACATTCCATCAAGCAAACATGATTGTATCAGCGCAAATTATTTAATGTTCATAACAATGGTTCATTGAACAATCATACAATTTCTCAGACATGACCTAGATCACACACATGATGAAAAAATGCACAATCATTATGGCATAACCTTAATCTAACAACAATCCCACACCCACAAATGAGAGGAATTTGTGTACATATTTATCTTTAGAATTCTCACACAAAGGATCTTGCATGAATGCCATATGTGTAGGTGACATACGCACTTAACTAATGAATGCCCTATGCAAGAAGCTTAGCGGTAATACAATTGATGTTTTTTCTATTCGTGTGTGTTGTTCAAAATGCTCATTTCTTAAATCTATGAGTGTTGTCTAACATAGTTTACCATTGTCATGAAAGGTCCATCTTTAACTCATAATCCTCTAGGAGAAATTATATAACAAAAATTTCACTATGAAAAATTTATTAATTTTCTTATACTGGTAGCATTGTGCTCGCTCGTCGACGCTCACTTTTTTCGCACCCCACCATCTTATGACCTCTCAATTGAAGAATCAAATTTCATGTCCATAGGAGCAATTTTGACCCAACTAGGTGAGTACAAAAAAGACTTTCCCCATTTGATTCGCCAATCGACAACTTTAATATGCTATTTAACAATTGAGTGAGAAGCCTTGGCAATGGTGTTTTTGCGGTCAAAATTTTTTGCCATTACTTGATGGCCACACACTTTGCGTTTTACATTGAGGGAGGGGGGGGGGGGGGGGGGGGGAGGCATAGAGGGAGTGAGGAGTGATGGCAATGGAGCAACTATGAAGCACAACCATTACTTGAGTGAAAAAACAAGGATGCCATTCTAGGTTTTGATTGATGTTGATAGTGTTTATGTATATGAATTTTTGTTCTCGTCAATATGCATGGATGGAATTCTCAATTTTGAGTGATCCGTGTGCTGTAATCATATGCAAAAATGCTAATTTTTCATAGCACATTAGGGCTAATTTTAGGATTAGGGAAAAATTTTGAGGGCTTTGGGTTGAAAAATAATGTAGTGAGTTGAGAGAGTGAGTTGAGAGAGAGAGAGAGAGAGAGAGAGAGAGAGAGAGAGAGAGGGGGGGGGGGGGGGGGGGGGGGGGGGAGCAATGATTACCATGCAAATTTTGTGTGAGCAAGAGCTAGAGGGCCCTATATCTCAAAGACAACTTCCAATTTGATATTGACAAATTATGGCCTGCCATGTGGTTGGAACGCTCAGGAAATGCCATGGGGACAAGATAACCAATAACCAATATTGTTAGTATTCATTGTCAAAAAAAAAACTAAAGTCTCCAAAATTTGGTATTGATATTGGCGTGGATTGATCAAGATTTGATCCTAAATTACCACTCCTAGTGCGACTCACAATCAGGAGTTGTGTGGATTAAAATTTCAATAATCTTAATTTGGGCCAATGAGCTCGTTTCACATGGTAGTGGGTGCCTCAATGCTCATTCGCCTAGTCCAAATAGATATTAGTGCCATTGAGTGAAAGGAAGCTAAAGAGAGATTCTCGATTTGAAAATGTCAAAAAAAAAAATCAAAGAGAGCTTTAAATCACACTATCCAATGGGTATAAGAGATTTTTTTGAGATGTCTTTTAGACTAGTTAACAATAAAAATGCGCAGCACCCTCACAACCTGCCAATTTGTTTCTCATATGTTGATCATGTTTTTCAAATACTGATTCCATTTCATAATGGTCGTGTGAATGGACAAACTTCAGTAGCCATTATGCAATGGAAATCGTCGGCGGGCAAAGGGTAGATCCTAGGATTCCTTATAATTGTCCTTTACCCCAAATTCCTTCCATGATATGTAAATTGAAGGAAAAAAATGTCCCAACTGTAGAGTTATGCCTTGTGCCACTAGGGATTCCAGATATCCAAAAGAATGCCCAAAAGAAAATTGTTCAAAGTTGTTTAGTTTGTTCTTAATTTAAAAAAACTCAAAACATGCATCACAATGGATTTCATTGTAAACCTCTACAATAAACTTAGGGTAGTTTCAAATTACGTTGTCCAGCAAGTCCCAAATTTAAAATGGAATCCTCACATTTGTCCAAGGCGGAAGAATGGGTCTCCCCACTTTCAAACTTAGCTTGAGATGACACCATGTGGCATATGAGGTCGCATGAGACCAAGCCCATTTTTTTTCCGGCCTGTGAACATTGCTCGACATTTTGAGTTTCCAGGAGCAAGTTAACAAAAATGGACCAATCAGATGGTAGGGATTCAAACATGCCAATCAAATTGTAGCCTTTCATTTCGAATTTCTCAACCAAGTTTGAAAGGGAAGTAGTCCATTGCCCATCAACTCATGTGCCCAAAATTTTCAAAGGGCCATATAAAGGGACTTGTTGCTAGTTTGAAACCTCTCTAAATCATAATTCTGCTTTTATTAATAAAACTTGGGAAAACCCATGACCATACAAGAAGATTAAAGTGTATACACAATGATATCGCAGAACGACAAAAATGAATTAAGTTAATCAAAATCTTAGTAAAACTTAAAATAGTAAATTAATTAATCAAAACCAATTGCTTGATGTAAATCACTAACTAAAATAAATCCACTAATAGGTAATGCAGGAAGCTTTGAGGCAGCCGCTCCTACAAATTGGGCTCATCGAAGAATTGAAAGCGCCTGTGAATGCTGACGATAGAAAGAAACAATGACGGATGGTAAGGTAATGCTTTGTCCCTGGCATTTCACCATAAGCTTTACACATAAAGACAAAAAATCATTAAACTTCTTATGAAGACAACCATATGTTTCCAAGGCAAAGGGGATGAAATCTTCACCAGGTGCACGATCATTACAACCTCGTTCCTTTTCTTGAGTTGCATAAGATGCAACTGCCCCTTGCGTGGTGGAAGAACGATGAAGGAGGTGTTAGATTTCTTATGCTCAGTCTTAAACAAATCATTCAAGTAATGAGCATCCTGAAAACCGAATGCCGACTACATGTTTTCGGACCTTCACATTTGTTGGCTGATTCTTACGAATCCCCAAGATATTCGGACAGAGCAACTCGAGCACCTCTCACCTTAGACCGAGGAGGTCTCTGAGAAGACGAGACTAATGAAGATTGAGAGCCGAGTATGAGAGCCGAGAAATACTAGCTGGGAAAGACATGCAAGAATTGTGTAAGCCTCATGGTGAATCCCGAAAGATGGAATGACCATGTAGGAACTAGTATTTCTAAGCAAATGTAATAAGTGCAAGTAGACCCCTCTTAAAGAAAGTAGAGTGAGCCACCTTTTGATGGTGACCTTTAGTGGAGAGCAATATTCCACTTGTAATTTGTGAAATGTGGAAATTCCACTAGGATGCCACCTAAGAAGCTCTCTTGCTTATTTAAGAGACTCCCTCTTTGTGAAGAGGAGCTTTTTGCAATGTATCTACTCCATGCTTAATAAGAAGATTTTCCATGAGTTTGATGCTACACTAAGCTCCTTGATCATGATGGTTTGAGTGATGCCCCTATGATCATGCCCTTCCATTCATATTGTGTGTGGTTGTGGATTTAGAGTGGATTAGTTTTCTTGCTTTCCTAGTTGTAAATTAGATTTCTTGTTTTTTTGTGGATTAATGTAGGAGCCAACATTCAAGTAAACTAAATAGGCTGGATCTGTGGTGTGATTCTTGCATATCTCTGTACAATCCAGTTCTTGATGTTCTTTGGATGTCCAAGAATCAAAAGGCTGGTTGGTTTCTTGATTCTTGGACTTCTAACATGCTGTAGATTAGTTTCTTGTTTCTTGTTTTGTCAATTTATGCAAGGTAGTTCAGTGTTAATGTAGTGTAGGCTTTGATTTCAGTCCGTTTTAAGTGTAGGTAGTTGTAGAATCTGTAGAACGTTCATTGGTTTGTAGGCTGATCTATGAATGAGCATTCTTGGCTTGCATCCATGTAGAATGTAAGTGCGTTCAAGAGTGACATCTCTGAGTTGTCCTTTGACAGGAAGGACATAAAGCAAATACTACAACGAAACTTTGTTTCCTTCTGCCTAGGTTGGCATTGTAAAATCATTCAAGAAACCATCTAACGACTGCCATGAAGCCTGATAACAAGCAAAAACGGTTCTGTAAGCAAGAAGCAGAAAAGTAAACAACAGGTCCTCTGGAGCGGGGGATCTGTCAACATTGATACTTGTCACAAGTAAAATGCTTGTGTAGGAATGCCATCATACTATGGATTTAGGGTTTAGCATACCTAATGCTAAAGGGACGTTTGCAAACGATAAGCATGCAATCTTAACCAATGATTTTTGTATTGAATCAGTAGTATATAAGGCAGGTGTGTTGCCTACTTGTTGGAGGATAGTTCTCAGGAGATGTCTTCACCACGCATACAGGTACGAAGCAATACAAACTTCGTATTGAACACAATATGTGGAAATTAAAGTTTTCTTATGTAAATAGGGTTCTTTACAATAGAAACTGCTACTAATAATACGCATAACTATAAGAGATGGTATTGCTCTCCCAACGCAAATGAAACGTTTTAAGGTGTATTATTTGGATTGTATAGTACTCCAAACAATTCGTTGGTGTATTGCAATTCACGGATCGATGCAACTTTGCACACCATCATCCATGTTTGCATAATGCCTGAATTCAAATGTAGTTCCAAACTCCAACTTTCATAAATGAGAAATCATAATATTGTGATTTGTAATCATCATGATTCATAGATGTCTAATGAATCATAAAAAATGATACTATTGTCTTTATTATACATATTATTGTCCACATCTACCATCTATGATCCTATAGTAGCCTCCTAGCCCTAAAAAACTCTCATGCAGCCATACAGTCTCCCCCTCTTCTCATCATTGTCATGCTCGTCTTCCTCAATGTATTTCTCATCCTTTGAGGTCTCTATATCCTCTTCCTCCCCAATAAGCTCCTTCATAGGCTCTTTCATCTACTCTAGCTTCTTCAACAGCTTGTGTGTGTGTGTGGAGAGACAGAGAGATATACCATCTATGCTTGATGGAAATCCAAGAGAGTTCCCAACTTTGCTTGTTGCAAGCTCTTTCTCATTTGCTCATACATGAGAAAAATATTAGTCTCCAAGAGAAAGGAATGATGAAGAACGATGATTTTATATAGGCTTATTGGGTCCTTGCATGGGACGAGAAAGAAATGGGAGATGAAGGAAAAAGGACATGGAGGAAAATGCACTCTTCTTGAGGCCACTCTTTCGCATACATGTAAGGTCGCATGCTATCTTATGCATGTGGGACTTCAATGCAATTCTTATTATTAGAAATTATCATTCTTAAATATTGATGGCTCATGCTTTGCCTTTCCATGAAAGGACTTTCTCATGCATGAAGAGGGTGGCACCACCTTAGCACCCTCATCCTGCGACCTTAGCCTTCTCTAATGGATCTTTCATTCTTTGGTCACTAGTCTACATGTTGTCAACATATTGCCAACGTGATTATCTGCATCATGAGAGGACCAAATGTTTTTACCTATACAAATTGAATTGACCTCATTGTTGATAAAATGCCTTCTTACCTACAACCATCTTGTAAGTCCATTTGCTTACGAGAGTGGCTCTTTTATGTTCACCATAGGAAGGCACCTTCATAAGGCTTATGGGGTGATCAGTTCCACGTTGCACTATAGAGTTTTGTCTCCCAAACTCAAAAAAGAGAACAATAATGTCAAGTGCCCAATTGAAACAAAAATCCCAACATTGTAAAATGTAGATTGCAACACGTAGGTGCCAATGAAGTGCTACATATACAAAGTTATCAACAAACATAACAATACCATAAAGAACACCCAATAAATAGATAGAGAATATTGCAAATGCATAAACCATACCAAGCACTTGGCTCTCCAGACTATTGACCATTAAAAACAAGGCCCAAATGCTTGTTTATAATGTCTAAAGCCCCTAAGTGATGGTAGCTTGTCATATTAGTGGACATGAGGAAAATCAAAGCTTTTTGTCAATCAAAAACATGTCACTCAATTTGTGAGCTAGGGCTGAAACCCAATAATGATTATATGATCCACATAAGACTAAGAAATGCCAAATCATAAAGGGCTGAATATATATGGTCCAAGGTGAACAAAGTAATACAGTGGACCCGTTATTCTCTTTGCTTGGTTGAAAATAATAAAGACCAGTAGTTTTTCCATAGTGCCAAAAAAGTATCTAACACAAGGGAATACGATTTTAGGCTACCTCATATACCCACACATAACTAGAACTCTAAATACCATGACATGTTCCATCAATAATGCCAAGATGAATAAAAGCAATAAACCAGCTATTCTAAGGCAATAATATCCACAAAAATCTATTCCATTGCGGTTCATGTAGGTGTGTCAGGGGAGAGACAAGCTTAAATTATACCTGGGCAGAGCATGACTCATCTCGTGTAGGTGGAAGAGTGTACTTTCATTACCAATGTGTAAGCATTACAACATCCAACACGAATGATCTCGAGGATTACACATTCAATCGACTCAATTCCCTTGCATGATTTTACGGTTAACAACTTCATTACTTATTTCCTAGAGTAATTCATTGAAGCCGGCTAATCAGAAACAAGGACAAAGTATAGACATCTGTTTGATAAGTGAATTTATTTCAATGATTTTACTCAGGGGAGCAATACAATACAGAAAGATTTGCACTGTGGAAACAATGGGTCTGTTAGAACCTCTAACAAACTTCCAGGTATAATATGGTGTGCCAATTGCTCCGAACTTCATGTGTCTTCATTTGTATCATAGATTCACCAATTCTGTAAAAGAAGAATATTTTGAAAAACTTCATTGTTCTTCAAAACCAATCCTTCTGTTGTAAAAACATGAACCCTATTTTGCACACTGATCAGTGATATTCCAAACTGCAAGGCTCTGATAGATTCACAGGATTCCAGCACCAGCTGGTTCCTTCACTGCATCGTTGCAGTATGTTCTTTGATTGACTCTTTACCAGCATCCGACACTGCAGAAGCTTTGGCTGACACGTTGTCAAGAGCTTCGTAAATTTTCACTCTCTTCAGAATGTCCCCCACGATCCAGTGCTTCCTCTTGCTCAATGGTCTGGAAGGGTCCAAACGCACCTGCCAAGAGCACACATGTCCTAATTGTCCCCCTTGCAAACCAAAACCAAAACCTGAAACAACAACATACCTGGCTTATACAAAAACATGCATTGCAAGACTTTCAGAAGACACTTATGCTGACCCTATAAAGCAAAAGAAGTAGATTACTGTTCTGTGCAAATCTATGATCCAAATGTTCTAAATTGGGTTGCTACGAAAACTACAGCAACAGCATAGTATCTGGTAATGCACCTGATCACCAATGTTACAATTATCATTCTCATCGTGAGCCATAAACTTGCTGGTCTTTTTAATGGTCTTCTTATAAAGAGGATGCTTCCAAAGCCGATCAACTGCCACCACTACCGACTTCTGCATTTTGTTGGAGACGACGATGCCGATGACTGGCTTCATTGCTACCACCCACCACAAGCGCAAAACCCTAAACCCTCACCCCTAGCCAATATTTAAGGATCGATGTGTCTCTCTCTCTCTCTCTCTCTCTCTCTCTCGTCACATTAGCAAGCTACCGCCAAAGGCAAGAATTTACAACCTCCTGCCTCCAACGAAATCATGAGGCTACGTTTGGAGGCAAGAGAATATGGTGTCCGGCCTCCAACATGTGGTCGAGCAATACTCACACTCTTTCTTTTTCTTTTTCTTTTTCTCTCTCTCTCTCTCTCTCTCTCTCTCTCTCTCTCTCTCACACACACACACACACACACACACACACACATATATGTTTACTTCCACCGCTTGTACACCCTTTGGTGCCTCCCTTTACAGCTGCGAACACTGTCAGGTCAAGCAGAGCTGCAAGGAGCACTCTACGTACCTTCATTGAGAAAAGACCTGCTATCAGCCTCCAAGATGGGAGATTTTGAAATTCGAGTTTTGTTCGATGGCAATACATGCCGAATGATCGAGAAAACAACAAACAAATTGTTGACAGTTGGATGAGAGAAGAAAATCTCTACCAAGCCAAGATAAGCAGCAATTTTGATAGCATATTAAATGCAATAGAAAATGAAGATTAGCTCTGACACGGAAGAATGTATCATCTGAACATGAGGAGCCTATATGACATGAGCAAGAAAGACATAGTCACAGGTCTCAGACCCGATACTGAGTTCTACGAATTTTGTCAAAAAGGCAAACAACATCGGAATCCATTCACACATGAGGGAAGAAGAGCCAAAGAATTCTTGAGCTCCTCCATTCAGATGTCTGTGGACCGATGAAAGTTGATTCACTCTCAGGATCGAGGTATTTCTTGACGTTCATTGATGACTACAGCCGGATGACAACGATCTACTACCTAAAGAAAAAATATGAAGTGTTTGACTCTTTCAAGAAGTTTATGTAAATTCTGCCAAGAACAGGGGATAGAGCATCAATTTACTCTTGCGTACACATCCGAATATAATGGTGTCGCAGAAAGAAGCAACAAGACGCTAGTCGAAGGAGCCATATGCATGATGGCATAGGCTCGATTGTCAAGTCAATTTTGGGCTGAGGCAATAGCTGCAGCAGTACACCTGCAAAACAGATCAACAATGACAGCCTTGGAAAACAAGACACTGTACGAAATGTGGATAGGTAAAACGCCTGATCTATCATACGTGCGTGTATTCGGATGTGCAGCATACAAGCATATTCCAAAAGAAAAAAGAAACAAGCTCGATGATAAATCAGAGCAAACAATCATGGTCGGGTACTCGAACGGATCACAACTGTACAAACTCTACAATCCAACCACGAAGAAGGTTGTTTCGAGTAGAGATGTGAAGTTCGATGAGTCCACATTCCTTGGACTGAAGGATGAAAAAGGCCATGAGATCTTCACACTGCTGCAGATTGAGGACAGACGTCAAATCAGAATGTTGAGCCCCCCTAGACTCCAGAGCAGCAGGAAGCAGAAGATCAACCCCACGAAGCAGAAACATTTAAGCAGCGACGAAACGAACCCAGAAGGTCAACAAGACAAAGAAGACCTCCAGATTGATATGCTGACAATCTTCAGTGGAGCGAAGACACAAAATTCGAGTATTGCAGCTTCACTGAAGAGCCAATTATATATCTAGAAGTTGTCCAAAGTCCAGAAGGAGAATTCTGGAAGTAGGCAATGTTAGAGGAGATCGAATCAATGAGGCAAAACGAGGCATGGACACTAGAGCCACTACCAGAAAATAAAAAGATCGTCAACTACAAGTGGGTATACAAAAGAAAAATGAAATCAGATGGCACTATTGGACGCTACAAAGCAAGGCTTGTCGCAAAGGGCTGCACACAAAGGTACGAAGTCGACTGTTGCGACACGTATTTGCCAATGGTCAAGATGACAAGCATTCGACTGCTCCTTGCATACGCTACACAATACAATCTAGAAATTCACCAAATTGATGTAAAGACAGCCTTTCTTTACTAAGATCTAGAGGAAAAAATCTTCATGAAGCAGCCTGAAGGATTTGAAGACCCCGACAATCGACAATATGTCTGTCGGTTGCAGAGATATATTTATGGTCTAAAATAGGCATCACGAACTTGGTACAAGAAGCTCGACAGTCTTTTGAAGTCTCTAGACTTCATTCCTACACAACCAGACTGCAATGTCTATATAAAGAGAGTAGGAAGAGATTTTGTGATTCTGACTATTTTCGTGGATGATTCTCTTATGATGGGAAACTCCGTAATACTAATCAAGGACACGAAGAGTCAGATTTCTAAAAATTATGAAATTACAGATTTAGGAGAAGCAACGAAATGCCTTGGACTGGAGATCAGAAGAGATCGAATAAAAGGAAAAAGACATTTGAGTCAGTCACAGTCCAGAAAAGTGCTGAAGCAGTATCGAATGATGGACTACAAAGAAAAAGCTACACCAATGTTAGCTGGAGCCGAATTGACGAAGCAAGATTGCTTGAAAACAAAGGAAGAAAAACAGAAGATGGAAGGTATACCCTACCAAAATCTAATCGGTAGTCTGATGTACCTTACAATTTGTACCAGACCAGATTTGGCTTTCTCTGTCTATGCTTTAGTCCAATTCTCTTCCAATCCTGGCATGGCGCATTGGCAAATGGCAAAATGAATCCTACAATATCTGAAGGGTACCCAAAATATGGGATTACGTACAAAGAAGATAACGAAAGAAAAGGATTCGAGTTGCACCACTACAGTGATGCAAGTTGGGCGAGCTACAGAGATGATAGCAAGTCCGCAATATACGACCAGCTACTCACCTCAGTCCAATGGTGTAGCTGAATGGAAGAATCGAACACTCATCGAGAGTGCCAAGAGCATGATGGCCCATGCCTCTCTTCCAAAGAAATTCTG
Organism: Diphasiastrum complanatum; assembly: GCA_029204225.1. Lineage (NCBI taxonomy): Eukaryota > Viridiplantae > Streptophyta > Lycopodiopsida > Lycopodiales > Lycopodiaceae > Diphasiastrum > Diphasiastrum complanatum. Next base: position 7,934 of record MU836490.1, on the reverse strand, counting down.
GGCAGAAGCTGTTACTACAACTGCCTCGACCCTGGACTAATGCTATCAAAGGAACAATCTCGTCAAACTGAGGCAAAAAAAGGAGGAGATGAAGCGCTACTCGTTTCAATCCATCATCGGCTCATTGATGTATGCAATGATCTACACATGACCAGACCTTGCATATTCGATCACTCAGTCAGTTCCTGTCAAATCCAGGCTTAACTCATTGGAAGGCACTAACAAAGGTCATAAAGTACATCCAAGCAACAAAAACTCTCAGCAGGGTCTGGTTTTCTACAAACGCCTTGAACTGCATGAAGAACTTGAATGCTTCAGATAGTAGGTTGCAGTCCTTCAAGAGAAGTCATCGATGAAGGTTAGAAAATAGAGAGCTCCCCCTGTGGAAGCAGTTTGCATCCGACCACAAATGTCGCTATGTACAAGGCCAAGCAAGCCCTTGGATGTATGAACTCAGTCTGAACTGAAGGGACTCCTAGCATGCTTGCTGATAATATAGCTTTTGCATGGAGAAGTTGGCTTGTTGACTGAAGACAGATCTTGTACTAGACTCTGAACTGACATTTGCTAAATACTGTTGAAGTTAAGATGGCCAAGTCTGAAATGCCACAACATATCAGTTGATTCAAAAGTGGTTGTGTGAAGAGCTTGACTGTTAGAATAATAGCAATGGCTGAGTTTGTACAGATAGTCGCTTCTTCTTCCGTAGGCTAGAACCTTCTAGGATTTGTCAAGAATTGTGTAGCCTTCTGTATCAAATAGGTGCATCACCTTCTGGTTTGAGCTCTGTGTTATCAACGATGTCCCACAGTTCTTTGGCTAGAAGTATAACCTTCATCTTGAATTTCCAAAGATGGTAGTTATCTCCATCGAGTTTGTCAATGAGAGATGAACTAGATGATGGATCCATTCTGGTTGAATGAGATCGTTGGTAGAAACAACAATTGTCAAAAAACTGTTGGCTGCATGTTTGTTAGAAGGACATATTGAGAGAAACAAGACTGGTAATCTGCAGTAGAAATGTAGATTACTGAAATGTTTGCTCTGATACCATGTCGTAAAACTGCGGGAGTGAGCGGTAGCGGAAGCTCGAGGATTTGAGCGAGGCGTGTAGGAACGGAAACGCAACAATTAGCAGCAAAAGTATTCAAGAAGAAGAATTCATATGAATTGCACAAATGAACGACGCAGTAGTGAGACAAAAATTGCACTTTGATTAATATCAACAGTGAGTACAATCGCTTGAAGTAATTACTTCAACTTGTTGAGCGTGATAACGCTGGCTATAGAAAACTTTGATTGAAAGAGAAATTCAATTAACATTATCTTATGTCTTAACTGCCATTTACTCCAGTTTTGCATATGTACAAAGTCGGTAACCGCCCTTAGGATATTTGTTTCTCCAGCTATTTTAGGATTGATTATAAGTTGGCGACGTCGGTCTACCAATGTAGGAAAAATCCAAAAACCCAAAGTTGCCCTTAGACTGAAGGTATGCAAATCCTAAAGGTGTCCTTAGACTTAAGATATGTAAATCCTGAAGACGCCCTTAGATTTAAGACAACGAAGAAGGCGAAAAAGCCGAAAAGTGCCTTGGACTAAAGGCAGCGAAGAAGGCAAAGGTTGTTTACTGAAGGATCTGATCCTACACACAGATTCAGATTTGCATGTCTACGTGCACAAACGTTGTAGTATAATCATCCAGCCTGTCAGAGTATGACTGTAGGGTCTCGACACTTTGTTGTTTACGAATAAGCACTTGCCAATGGAACAATTAACTCTGTTACGAAGCAAGCCATGGTGAACAAAGTCAGATTTGCAACGCAGCACAGTTGCTCAGTTTTCAAGATCCTAAGGCTGTAACCAAATTTAAGGAACCTAATCTACTTGCAAAACCAGACCTACTCTAAATATGATTGAATAGCATAGACAATAAACAAGAAACAAAACTAATCTACAACATGTTAGAAGTCCAAGAATCAAGAAACCAACCAGTCTATTGATTCTTGGACATCCCAAGAACATCAAGAACTAGATTTGTACAGAGATATGCAAGAATCACACCACAGATCCAGCCTATTTAGTTTACTTGAATGCTGGCTCCTACATTAATCCACAAGAAAACAAGAAATCTAATCCACAACTAGGAAAGCAAGAAAACTAGTCCACTCTAAATCCACAACCACACACAATATGAATGGAAGGGCATGATCATAGGGGCATCACTCAAGAAAACCATCATGATCAAGGAGCTTAGTGTAGCATCAAACTCATGGAAAATCTTTTTATTAGGCATGGAGTAGATACAATGCAAAAAGCTCCTCTTCACAAAGAGGGAGTCTCTTAAATAAGCAAGAGAGCTCCTTAGGTGGCATCCTAGTGGAATTTCCACATTTCACAAATTACAAGTGGAATATTGCTCTCCACTAGAGGTCACCATCAAAAGGTGGCTCACTCTACTTTCTTTAAGAGGGGTCTACTTGCATTTATTGCATTTGCTTAGAAATACTATGGTCATTCCATCTTCCGGGATTCACCATAAGGCTTACACAGTTCTTACTTGTTTTTCCTAGCTAGTATTTCTCGGCTCTCATACTCGGCTCTCAGTCTTCATTAGTCTTGTCTTCTCAGAGACCTCCTCGGTCTAAGGTGAGAGGTGCTCTTGAGTTGCTCTGCCTGAGTATCTTGGGGATTCGTCAGAATCAGCCAACATTATCCCATCCCTAATGTGTTGTAGGACCCACTGCAACTCATATTGGACGATGTCGCTCCGCTTTGCATTGGCATCTTCGATCGTCACTTGGAAATTTCAAAAATTTGTAGAATTTGACTCACATACCCAATTTGAGTGATTTTTCGTGCAAAATCAAGCATTTTTCATAGAGAATCTAATCGCTTGATTACTTTTTGGATTAGATCAGCCAAGAAATTAAATTTGAAGCTTGAATTAGGTGCATTAACTGATTATCTCTGATTTTTTGAGTGCATGTTGAAGTTGAGAGAGATTTTGCTAAAAATCATAGATTAAGGAGTGATATGCAAGGTGAGAGGTTGAAATCCATTGTACCATCACTCTAGATTTGTTCAAGAGTGATAGGGTCAAGTTTAGAAGCATCAATCTGCTAGAAAACATCCTTGGATCTGTCCTCCAAGTGAAACCTTTGAGAGTTTCTAGTGCATATAGAGCATCTATGCAAATCTTTTGTAGAATTTGACATAGATTGGCTTAAATTGAGAGTTCTAGAAAAGAGATTGAGATCCAAGTCAAATTGTTCAACCCTACTCAATTTGTTTGAGTGATTGTAAGGTTTGAAAAGAGTCATTAAAGTGTCTATGTCAAATGTGTAGAGAGAGATCCAATTTTCTAAGAGTTCCTTCCTTTGTAGAGGGCAAGATCTAGAAGCTCATAATGTGTTGTTATAGGTGAAGAATTTGTCTTCTCCTAAGTGATCAAATCTTTCTAAGTGGTATTAGCTCTTTGAAGCACAATATCTTATTGAGAAAAATCACAACTTCTGATTTTGAATTTCATTCCAAGTCTTAAAAAGTAGAGTAATTGGTGGAATCCAATAGGAGTGATCGAATTCAATTTGTTGAGCAAAAATTGACATATAATGTATGAAACTCAAATTAGTTCTATTCAACTTTCTTTGTGAGAGTGTGAGGGTCAATTTGTGATCCCATTGGATGTCTAGAATGAGGAGGAGTCCATATTTGAGTATTCATGCATGGTTGAGATCTTTGTGAATCTCTAGTTGTCTAATTTTTAAGCTTTGTGAAAAATTGGTGGTATAGTTTGTTTTCAAATCAAATCAAATTCATTCTAAATCTCAAGAGTGAGATTATTTGGGTCAAGAGTGAGTCCAAAAGAAGTGATTAAGTTTGATTTTCAGGTGTTTGAAACAAAACCCATCTTTTGTTCAAGAATCTCAAGTGTTGAGAGAACTAGTCAAGTGAAAAGGAAAATCTAGGTGTCAAATCTTTTCATATCCATTTCAACTTTCAAAAGAAAGTCATTGGTATTTGATGAGTCCAATAGGAGAGTGGATCTGATTTCTTTAGTGAAACTAACAACATGGTAGTTTGCCATGAGTGTACCTTATCTAAACTATGCATATTCAAGGTTGTAACCATGAATGTGAAATATTGTCCATCTGCCTATATTATATTTTGGGCTTAGATTACACATTCAAGGCCTATTAGCTCAGTTGGTTAGAGCGTCGTGCTAATAACGCGAAGGTCGCAGGTTCGAGACCTGCATAGGCCATTAAAATTATAAATTTTTTTGTTATGTTAATAATTATGAGCTATTCACAAGTGTCATAAATTTTCATACACCACGAGCATGAAATAAGCACTCAATGCAAGGGATGATGTGGCACATGGTTTTGATAGTAGACTTCAACAACTTTACATAAAATTCCCACAATAGGCCATGAAGGACAACTTTCAAGGTTGGTCTTCTTATATGGTTCCAACAAGAGGCATCGAAGGACAATCTTCATATGAGGCTCCCACAAGAGGACTTTAAGGACAACCTTGAAGTATTCACTCGACAACTTTTGTAGCTCATGCCCCAAAGGTCACATTCAAGCTTTCAAACAAAAATCACATTAATGTCCTTACACATAGTCAAGGATTCAAACCTTTCAAGACAATGCTTATGATTTGTGCACGTATAGAATTGTTGGGGCAAAGATAGACATGTAAATTTCATATACCTTTGTAAGTTGGAACTTTTTATTGTCTTAGGCAAGACTTAATTTTTCATTCTTAGGATATCATTGATCCATGAGTCTCAACAACAACACAAGGAGATTTTTAAGTTGCATTATTTATGTGCTCTTGAATTTGCCATGCAAGGAGGGCATGACCAATAACTAAAAACAATTTTGGCTAAGAAAATACCCATGCCAACCTCACCATCCACATTCAATTTTTGGAGCAATACTTTTGAGATGCCCATTTTGTGTACGTAGATATCATGTCTCCATTTTTGTAAAAAACACCCTCATCCAACTCGGCTAAGAAGTGTAATATAATTAAAATTTCAACTAGGTAAACAATCATTGGCATAATCTAGTACTTTGTTACTGTAGACATAATAGTGAGCTAGGGAAATCTCAATTACTATCATGCATCATAGTTACTATAGACCTTAGCCTATAACACTTTTTAATAGTATCTAGTAAATTTAAGTCATGTCAAAGAGTTTTTTTTCGACCCTTCCAAGATGGAATTATATGAATAGAGAATAGAAAGCTAACTATAAATGTGAGAATTCAATAATTCTTTTTCTCTCTTGATGTTTTGATAGATGATTCTTGAGACTATCAAGATATGACATTGTATGAACAAACATGCATGTGCATCTTCTTTCCAAGCTTTCTTATAAAGGATCAGAAGACTTGGGGAGAACCTTTTACAACTTCTAATTAGCTCAATTTGTATCATTCAAAAACATGTTGAGTTATTGTTTTCCTACATCAATTATTATCTCTACACAAGATGATTATCAGGATAACTAAACAACTCATAACCTTGCTATAAAACGTTTTTTAGTCTATGTTGTTGATATGCCTTGTCGATAGTTATTTCAAAGATATGTCCATTGGTTATGTGGTTTTATTTAGCTTCTACTTTACAACTCTACATCATAATCATGCGATACTACAACCACATGTTTGAATTGCCAAGCTTCTCTCTCTCTCTCTCTCTCTCTCTCTCTCTCTCTCTCTCTCTCTCTCTCTCTCTCTCTCTCTCTCTCTCTCTCTCTCTCTCTCTCTCTCTCTCATGCACGATGCTCAAAACTATACAACTTTACCATGGCAGTGTGGTTATGACCAAGATAAATGGTTTTTTAGTTACCATATGATATATATGGTTCTTTTTGTTGACAAAGTTCAAAATTCAAATTTATACTTTTCCGCCATTTGCACTCCACCAAAAGTCTATATAAGAGATACATCACTACCAAAACCCTCACTTTGCTTCCCAAATCTTCTCCTCCTCTTCTCCTTCTTCCTTATGCTGGCTCACTCTCGGATGCGCCATCTACGGCTCTCAGATCGACACAATTACACGGATTGGTATGCCTTTATACTAATGCTTTTCAATTCTGATAGCATAAACAAGAATTGGGTTTTACTTGCTTTGCTGAGTGAATAAGCTATGGCATAAGGAGGGCGCTGGATCGCGATCCAGTAACCTCTAAGAAATTTATGCATGCTTACCACTTGGTTCAGAGGTAGGTGTATGCTAAAAAATGAGATGGAATACCTCTTGGAAAAGCCTTGAGGATGTTGCCATCCTTTTACACAAGGTATGTGGCAAATGAACGCTGAAATTACAAAATTGCTAGTGCGCTGGCAGCGCGCTACTACTACTTGTCATACTTTCTATGTGGCTTGAGTGGTGTACGTTATGTAGCAAATATGTAATGAAATCGCATGATGAGAGGGCGCGCTGACAGCGCGTTATTGCTCTAAGCAACCTACTGCATATATGGCTTGATTGATATGCATTTGGATAATGAGCAAACTCGTTGGAGGCGATTGCCTTACTATCATTACACGTGAATGATTGAACCACTGTATACGTAGCTATGAGGCCACCTCCATCGCTGATGGGACAACGATGACCACATTATTATTATTTATACACATGCCTGCCTTTTCAATGACTGAATGGTGCATGGTTTGAATGCAAGTGAGCTACCATATTTTATATGGGTCTACGATTACCACATGAGGTGTGATTTATGGTAAATGATATGCAATAGTAAGCAAATGCTATATGTCTCTTGCATTAGACCAATTTGTCATACTACAGGCGGTTTGCATCCTGATTCCATTATTGGATTCGGATTTACGCTATATATCAAGTATGCTTTTTGGAAATCATCTTTGCGGAGTTCATTGTATGGGTTTTCGTTCATTCACTCTTTACTTAAACATAAGCTGAGTATTCGTTTCATAATAATAAGTATTGTGCGAGTAGCAAAGCTTTTTATGCTATTACAGGTGTGGCAAAAATAGACTCAAAAAACTTCTATTACCAGTCTCCGAAGGAAGTTTCGTTCGTAAGCAAATATGGCGTCTTCGCAAGATTCTCATGCAACATCTATTCAGGTTAGTATTGTAGTGTTTCACTTCGTGTATCAGTCTACGAAAAGGTAATGGTGTATATAATAGGAAACGGTCACGCTTATGAATGTTTATATGAAATGTGGCAGCTTACATTTATAGCAAGAACAACCCAAACTATCATAGTTGTGCCTCTTATTTAGCAATGATAAGCATCCATATATAAACTCGGGTTACACAAATGATGACTTTCTCGTTTTTCTTACAAGTAAATTAGCTCTAATGCAAGAATACAAGTATTGATAACCTATGTGCCCTTAAGGTAAATGGATTTGTACAAGGGATCACCACATTTGTAGGGATTGGTATGGCACGGATCTGCCCTAATCCTATTACAAATGTTAGGATAAAGTACTTGGCCAAAACACATATAGGTAATAATATAATGGACATGATCAAAATTTTAAAATCTTACTAAATTGAGCGATAGCTGGCGTACTCTTGGAAAGCATGGATATGCTCAAGAGTTTCAAAAATGGTACTATGCCTATTATAGGTTTAGATATTGGTATGGCATGGATTTGCCCCATATCTGAGTGCCATTCCATGCTATCTCTTGTTTGCGAATCGCAACGTATATAATGCTGCTATTTTTTCAGTACATAGGTGTTTACTATATAAATTGATATGGACTAGTACCATAAGACTGATCAGAATGGCGGAAATGCTATGATATGGTGATAATATGGGAAAGGCTATCGCTAATAATTAAATGTTACATAGGGGAGATTGGAATACATTGTATCATCAAATATTTTTAAGTTGTTAAGCTGCTAAACTTATTTTGGA